>VZRN01004657.1:140140-207645 GCA_013397935.1 Dasyornis broadbenti | reverse complement strand
GCTCCCGGCTTCGCGGAGCGGCGGAGGTTGCTTGGAGCCCCTCGGCTGTCCGGCCACGGTTCGTTCTGCTGCCCTGCTTCCCTCCCACTGGCCCCGAAATCCTGAGAGGCTCTCGGTCAGCTGTTGCTTTCTTCATATTTTCCCCCCCCCCTCCATTTTTTTGAGGGAGTGAGGCTGTTTCTCCTATTACAGAACACATTTTCTGTCCCTTCCTTTCCCCAGAAATCACTTAGCATAGTTGAACAGATGGCACACTTTCATACGGAGTATTTTGTCTAAACTTGCAGCTATTTACTCAGGGATGATCAGAGAGGACATTTCGCTCACTTAGCAGCACGTGTGGTCGCTCTTATGCGTCCTCAGTATTAAACACAAGAATTCATGCCAGTGATACCCTTGTCTTCTGTAGGGGTCCAGAAGCAGAACCCGAAGGAAGGGTCACAGCTGAGCACGCTGCCGCACTCGCCATAGTTACTTATCTCTGTCAGTCAAATGCCCCAGTCAGGATCAAGACTCCTAGAGCAGTACAAACACATGTAAGAGCATGATGCTTTTCCAAGAGATCTTGTGTTATGCCACCTAGTTTATCAGGAAGCCTAGCAGTATCTATGGACACACTTTGCTTTTTGCAACAGCAATGTATAGCCGCAGTTACTGATTAGTTCACTAATTTCTTTGAATTCTTTGGGGTTTTGTGAGAAATTGTTTTAAAACAAGCATAGGAAAAGCAGTCAATCGCCTGTGGTTTGGTTTTGGGATTTTTTTTTTTTTGGATTTTGTTTGTTTGTTTTTGTTTGGTTNTTTTTTTTTTTTTTTTTTTTTGGTTGTTTTCCTGCCCAAACAGCTGAATTAACATAAAGCCCAGTAGGGTAAAACTTTCTAAGTATACCTACATCTACTTCATCTACTTTGCTTAGTGCATCAAGGCCAACATGGTGCTGCTCTAGACATCAGCCCTCAGGGAGGATGTATGTGATTTCAGCAGCAGCAGCAGATACCCCTTTGGGCTAGTCATCTTTATAAACTAGCACTGCCCAATGCATCCTATTCTCTAGGTTGTTTGGAGACAGCTCACCCAGCTTCTGCTCAGCAGTGGCTGTAAACAAGTTTCAGGTGCAGCAGGGGAGGTTTCCTTTGTTATGCCAAGATAGAGACAAACACTTCTGACCTTCTTGCTCTCTTTTCACTGGGTTTTTATAATGCTGTTACACTATGCAGACATTGTAAGCATCTCCTGCTAAAACTAACCACCTCTGGCATTAAAACATTAAAACCTCTGGCAAACTCACCTGTGACAGCTAGGCTGTTTGGAGTCTTCAGGGGGCTTTTGTTTATTTTTATGGCTAAGAGAAAACAGGAAGACAGAGGCAAGTTGGACCATTTGTGATAGGAAAGATCTGTTGAGGAGACACACATTTTCTCACTGTGCTTCTCAGAATTCTATAGCACCCCATCCCATTTGTGTAGGAGAGCTTTCTTTGTCCTGATGTGCAGTTTTTCCTTTTTCAGTGGCACAGGGTGCTGAGGGAGTACAGAAAGGAGCTGTGAATCAGGGGGCATCTTTTTTGAGTAATCTAAACAAGTCAACTTCTAAACTAGGCAGAGATTTTTGGGAAGATAGTCTTCTTTCTCTGTAGAGGGCAACTAGAATAACAGTTAGAAAAATCAGTGCAGGTAAATAGCACCTAAAGTTTAAGAACCTAAGTGTGGTAAATTCTCACTTCTGGTGGTCGATCATGTCTGCTGTGGTGAGTGTTTTACCTGAAAATCTGAAGGGTGACAAATGTAGATTGGGATTCATTAAGGCAGGATTCAGATTATGCCAGCTCCTAAGGCGCTGCTAAAACTCCAGAAGGCTAAGCCTCTCCTAAGCCAAAATATGTCAGTGTTTGAACCAGAAGTAATCCACTTTTCTGGCAAGTGCTTACCTCAGGTCTCCAAAGCACCAGTGTGTTTTTGTAGGTATGAAAGGTACCGCCTTCATCCATACCTGACATTACTAGTCAAAAGTTTCCTGTGTGGGCAAGAACTGAACATTCTTCTATATTATGTAATAAAAATCCCATTCCTTCCAAGATGAGTGTATGTGGCAGGATAGTTCACATGTGCAGCTAATCCATGTAGTCTGTCTAATGGGAAAGTGAAATACAGCATAGTGCACCACTGTACATTTGACTCACAATCAGATAATGTCACAGTGGCAATGTAACAGATTTTATCTAATCTGTTACTTAAGGGTATTATCTGGTTTGAGGGGCATTCAGAACAAGAACTGAAACTTAGAAGAGAAAGAGCAGAAAGATTGGTTAATGTAAAATGTAACAAGAGAGCAATTTTGCATTTCAAGCCATGGGCTTTTATTCTCTCTGTTTGAGCATATTAGAGCCTGAATTAATTGCTAGTCTACTCGTGTTGACTAACATTTACTGGGGACAATATGAAGGCCTTCTGACTTTGATGGGACCACCGTTTTCATTTTTGCTAATACCGTTTTGCAGCCATACTTGGTATCGGTGTGTTTAGGGTATACAGTCTGATAGGTCATGAAACAGTTTTGCTTTTAGTTACCTGCTTTCTTTAGTTGAATTATGTCAGGAATTGTAATCTTCTCGGTTGTGTTCTTATCTGTGAGGAGTTTTCATCCACTTACAGTCTCCCTTACAAAGAATGGTGGCTTGCAGACACTCCTCAGTTTTAAAATCTAGCACAAGCACAGAAATTCTTAGCAGGTGTTCAGCTTTTTGCTTAGTGCAGTTTTTTTCTGACCATAGGTTCTTGCAATTCAGTTTGCTTTTGGTTTTCAAAGTCTATCATATACACTTCAATCTTGGGTCTGGAAGTACTGGTAACTTTTCAATGGGTTGAACATCAGCTTTGTTATTTGGGAAGAAAGGATATGAGAAAATGTTTCATATTCTATTATAACTTACCCAGAAAGTCCTGAATTGCTATTGGAGAAGAAAATTAGTTATTGGCAAAAAAAGATGAAGGAGGTTTGGCCTTCTCTGCTCACCTGCACAGTGGTAACACAGAAATAAAACCTTTGTGTTTTCTATTTCCCAGGTGAAGTCTGGGGTCTGTTAAAAAAAGTTTGGGGAGGTCCATGTTACTATGGTTTCTTTGTCACTAAAACTATTTAGAACATTTACTCCCACTCACTACAAGTGGTCTTGAATAAACTGGTACTGTCTGGCTTGTGTCGAGCCCAGAGTGATTGTATCTTCCTTCAGCAGGGCACTTTGGACCATGATAAATACAAGGGGTGGAAAACTGAAGAGAGAGTATTATGAAAGGACAGAAGCTTACAGCTTTTCTCCAAGTTATATCACTGAACTGCTATGCCAACTGAGTGTGCAGACAGGCTCAACAAATCTGCCAGCAGGGCTTCCTAGGCCATTGCCAGCACACTGAAAATGCATCCAGCCTGGGCAGAGGAAACTTATGCAGGAAAGCTGAGGTTGAGAATCAAGGTCTCCAGACCTTCCTCTCACAGAGGCACTGCACTTAACTTAAGGTGCTGTTACAGCGGGAGCACAGGGGCTGGGACTAGGCCCTTGAACTTTCTGCCTGCCCAGCCTTAGTGTTGGACTGTGTAATGTGAGGCTAGTGCAGTGAGAGAAAAGAGTCAGCCCTGGAAAGATCTGCCTGTGGAAGCTGTGTTTTTGTCAGTAAGGTGGGGTACCAGCACATCAGCTGCCCAGCCTCTTTATCATGTGTTTCCAGACATCTCGGGGAATGTGAGTTTTCAGGTGCTTAGCAGAGGACAAGAGGGAGAGGTTGCTGGGCTTGAAAGGACAAAGTGAGATGATGTGAAGCATTTCTAAGGAAAACACCTTGATGTGTGCAAAGACTTGGCAGTGCTGTGAACTTGGGTTATGTCAGCCACTCTCTAGAGGTAGGAAGAGCAAGACTTCCTAAGATTCTGGTGCTGAAACACAGACAAGGAAGAGGGAAGAGCATCAAAGATGGGTCTTAATCATCATTTCAGTGAAGTGACCTCAGCAGCATTGTTCTGAACACACCTGCACTGACAGAGCCCAGAGCAGAGAGGCTACAGTCATTGACACAGAAAATAAGTATCTCCTGGTGGGTTTAATTTAGAATTAGATAAAATACCAGAGCTTGGAGACTGCTTGACAGAATAAACAGCATGAAGTTCAGATGAGATGAGTGCAGCTGAGCAGATCCTTTGATTGTATCCTGGTAGCAGGCTTGATTGCCACAGGAAGAAAAGGTTTTGATCACATTAAAGACCAAGCTGCAGGTGAGAGCTTGGTTGGGAGAATTAGAGCTCAGTCTGAGGCTTGCTAAGTTTAAATTGATATTCAGTGTTCATAAAGAGATATCAGAAGACAGATCACTACTTTAACATAAATTGCAGACAAGAACCTGGAAGATGGAATGAAAGCTGTGATTTCTGGCAAAACCTGTCCACTTCTAGAGGTAAAATATTGCTTAGAAGGAGTGACAACTTCTTTTGGTGTTTCCAGGCCAAAATATTTATGTGCTGCTGGTATGCTTGTACATTTTTTCTGTGAGGAAAGTCTCTCTACCTGTGTGCAATGCCTGAATTCTTCAAACATTCCACACAATCTTCTGAGCAATTTTGAAAGTGAATCCTTTAAAAAGCATGTGAGTGCGTTCATGTTTTTTGAATAAATGAGATTAGTCACCATTCAAATTTTTTGAATTTAACACTACAAGTACTACTTGACTGAAGCCATGGGAATGCAAACAGAATGGTGAGAACATACCAGTACAGTTGTCCAGTAAATACTGCATGTGTATAGAAAAATATTCCCCCTTTGAAATAAATCCAGAAACTGTTCTGAACTTTGTGCAAATATTGATGGCTGGGGAAGGCTGAACAAAATTTTTATCTTTCGTGTAGAAATGCCAAGGCCTGCTAAGCTATTCATGGATTTTAAAACTTTAATCTCTGGCAAAGCTTGTGAGCTAACTCTTAAATATGAGTTTGTCTATTTGTAATTGTGGGCTTCTCAGATTTCGGGAAAGGCAGTAACTGAAAAAGGAGGTAAAAAAGGTTGAAAGAGACAGTTTGAAACAGCACTTTTGAAAGTTAAAAAGAAAAAAAGATCCTGTGCAGCTGATATTTCAGAACACTTCAGCACTCACTATTTGGGGCAGCTCATTTTTCATCTTGTCTACTGAATCAAGTCACTGAATTTTCACAAAAACTTTTTGTGTACGTTGTTTGTGAATATCTAGCCACAAAAATCTCAAGAGAAGCTACTGAGCATCTTTGACAACACATACAATGCATTCTACTTTAGGCACTTAAGTGGCAACTTGTTATTCTTAGAGTAATCCGAGTTAAATGTGAAAAATTCTCTTCCAAGCATCTCCTTTCCCCTACCTCCCTGCCTTTAAGCATCTGATGTCCTTTGAGGCAGGTGGTTATTAACCAAAAGCAAAACAGTGAAGAACAATTGTGTTGCAGGGTGTCAGGATCTGGAAATGCTATGAATTCTTACCAAATCAGTGTTTCGCTAACATTCCAAAAGTAACAAGAGTGAATGCGCCTTTAACAGTACTGATAGTTTATCGTGTTCCGTTATGATACAAGAAAACAAACCAAGTGTCAGTATTTTGTATGAGTCATTCTAGTTGTGCAAAGAACTGCTCGAACGTGCTTGAGGTGTTTGAGTTAACCCTCAGTTGCTCCTTCAAGTACACAGAGCCCTGGGTTCGGCGGGGGAGGGGGGGTCTTGTTGCAACTCTAGAAAATCTACGGCGGCAGGCTTGCGTCGGGAGAGTGACGGTACCGGTGCCGGGGTTGCGGCGGCGGAGAGAAGAGAGGGATTGCGGTGCTTGCGTGCGGGGGCATCTGTGAAAGTGCTGCTTTAAAAATAATGAAAACAATCGAACTAACAGCGAAAGGGGCAAGAAGCAGGCGCTGGTGACCTGCAGGGAAGGGCCTCCGGAGGGGCTGGAGGAGGGGTGCGGTTCCGCTGCCCGTGCCCGCGGCGGCCGCCAGGGGGCGCGGCGGGAGCGCTGCCGCAGCGGGACCGACCCGCACCCTCCGCGGGCCCTGTGCTGCGCCAGGGGCGAGCCTTGTGAGGATGTTTCTCAGTCCTGTGGCGCTGAGCGTGCCTCAGCCGTGTCAGAGGATGGTTCAAGTGGGGGTTGTTAAGGTGTGTTGTGCTGAAGGTCAGTGGATATGCGGTAAATCGGTGGAGAAGCTGTGAGGGAGGCTTTGGTCCTGTAAAACACTCTGCCCTGATCTCATGCAATATGGTCCTGAAATCATCCAGTGTGAGGTCACAGGGATGCTTTTCTCCTTTTTTCGTTCATTGTCTCACTTCTTCCTTTCCTATCATGCTCTCTTTATGCATCTCTTCTTCCCTTCCTTTGTCCTTTCTCTCCTTCCCTTCTTTCTTCCCTTTCTCCTTTCCATCCGCCTGTCCTGCTGTCCTTCTTTTATGCATCCCTTTTTGTCCTTCTTCCCTCCTTTTCTTTCTCCCTCCTTTCTTTTCTCCATCTTTCTTTCTTCTGCGCTTTTCCTCCATCATTTCCTTCCCCCCCCCCGTCCATCCCATCTGCTCTATTTCTGTTAATGAAGGAAAAAAAAACAATAAAAGGAACATAAAACAAGATATTTCATAAGGGACTGATAGAGCTCTTTAACATAACCTCCTGTCTGGAGTAACTCCTAGTTTTTCATTTATGCACAGAACTCTACTTGTATCTGGTTTTGCAGTTCTGGTTGTGTAATCTTCTGTGGGAGCATTAGATTTGGGGAGAAATTGACCATGTTGTGTAGTTTGTTCACTATGGGCCATTTGAATCCTAGCTCTAACAACCAAGTCCACAGGCTTCACAGGCCAGGGAGGAAGAAGGAGATGTCAATCCATTTGTGACAGTTCACTTGGGAGCCTTTCCTCATTCTCTCTGTGCATCTTTTTCAGGTTTTATGAGCTGATGGTCCTTCCACCTCTGTAAGCAGGGGGAATCCAGGTCAGGGAGTTTGGGCTTGGCATTCAGACATGGACTCAGGCTGAGCCTTGCTCAGTGCCTTTCCTCTGTGTTAACAGCTTTCATTTCACCCTTGAGTCAACTACATGCCATGTCCTATGGCTAATGGTTAATCCCTTTGAAGACAGTTACCGAAGCATGAATGCATACTTGAGGTAACTAAACAGAGTCCCTAGTCACATCCACTTGCAGAGGTGATAGAGGTTGTTATCACTGCCATTACTACCAGAAGAGTTAAATTCTAAATCCAGTATTGGGCGACTTTGTGTTTGTGTGTGTGCGTGCACACGCATGTGTATGTGAACACGTGCGGGTTTGATGTTTTAGTGGGATTGTTGGCTTCTACAGTTATAGACTGTTCAGTTTTCCTTTGGGGAAGTCCACTGGACTTAGAAAAGAGAAAAAAGGGCTGTTCTATCAACGCTATATTGCACCTGTATATAAAACAGCATTGAAAACTGCTCTGAGTTATAGAACTATATTTGGAATGGGTGGCCCTCTTATTCTGTGAGTATATTTTTGCATGTCCTGTTGAATTGCACCAACTAAACTGGTGTTCTTTGTGACTTCACAGTCTTCAAGCTCTAGCTGAAATCTCTGTCCTTCAAACTGCTTTCTGTGGAACAAGCTCCCATTGCCTAGGATCATACAGTCTTTGCATGTCCAAGGTCACAACAGATCACAGTGTGATCACAGAAACCAAAGTCTCCTGACTCTCAATCTAACCTCTTTCTTCAAAGCACCGTTTTTTAACACATGGCCATAACATATAGGTATTACAAACCTGTCACTTGCCCTTTTTTTTTTTTTTTGGTATCAAAAATTTCCTTGAGGGCACTCTGCATTGTTGATATGTCTACTACAGTGGAGATAGAAAGAGGAGGGGTCTTTTTATATAGCAGGCAAATTGCTGTCCAACTGGAACTATGCAGCCAGTCCTATGCCAAGAGCTGTTGTCACAGGGTTAATATGGGGATGAAGAGCATCAGAGAAGATGTCAGTTGTGCCATTGTGCCAGACATTATGTTCAGGGAGAGTCACTGATAGGATATGGGAGACCCTCAGAGAAAAGGTTTTATTGGAAAAGTTTTCCAGCAGGCAGCTTCCAAGGGCAGCATGTCCCATTGCAAGAATGAAAGAGAAACCTCTGAAGCAGAGCTTTCAGTGGGAACAATATGACCTGTAAAAACTGGTGTCCTAGGACAGCCAGTGCCTCCTTCTTTCTGCTCTGTCCTGTACTTCTGCAGTGATCCATACCAGCTTTACAACAGCGTCCTGATCCTCTCAAGGGAAGTTACGTTAGGAGAAGTTAGTTAAGCTTTTGAAAAGACAAACCTGAAAACATAGTAGCTGCTAGCTGACCCTGTTCTGGGAAAGAGTGGGCTGGAAATGCAGAAGTACAAAGTGCCCTGTAAAGAGTGTACACTCTGTCAAGCTCTAGTGGATGAATGCAGCTGCTAGTGCACTTGTGGGGTTAGTTAAAAGGCAGTGCTTTTAAAAGTCAAGGCAGTTGTGCAGAGGAAGAACTTGCCTGAGCATGTGGAGGATTTCTGTCCCTCATAGCATCTGAGATGAAGATTGGCATAATTTTTGAAAGATGGGCTATAGTTCACCAAAAGCTATGGGATGAATGCAGAAATTACTAGGTGAGAGTTTTTTTGTTACAAGCTTCTAGTCTAACAGACATTCTGAGCAAGTTATTGCCAGACTTAGTGTTGTAGATTCCAGCAGTCCTGGCCTAATCTTTTTTATCTTGGTACATTTTCATTTAAATGCGTCTTTTACTTAAGCATGTTGCTTATGGCATTTGAGAAGGTACTGCAAATGTACAAAAGGCTAAGTGTAAACGTTGGATGATAAGATGAACTGTGGAAAAAAGAAACTGATTGTCAACCAGACTGAAATTGATATGAAGCACAGGTTTTCCTGCCCTTGTGAAGTGCCAGCAAAGTCAGAAATTGGAAAACTATTTCAGAGCAATAACAACAATCTGAAGCGAGAGCAGGCAAGATTTTGAAACAAGGTCAGAGAGGGGGTTTTAAAATAGATAACTGTCCTGTTGACTCAGGTCCATTCCTAGGTTATTTGGCATTGATATGCCTTGGTTATTTTTCCCATCTGTGAGCGAGGATGTCTCTTATCCCATTCTGTCCTCACTCTTACGGTGAAGACCACCTTACCTGGGTGAGGAGCCTCTTTTTAGGGACCATCCTGCCCTTATCCCTCATCCTAGCTGCAAGGTCCCACTTGAGGCCTGTGTCAGTTCCATAAATGCCAGAACCCACTGGTCTCATCAGCCAATGCACTTGCTTCCGTCCCCAAATTTGCCATCTCTCATCCCTTCTCCAGCTCACACTTGACTCTTAGAAGCTGATAGCAGTAATCAGGCCAGTTTCCAGGCAGATTGCATGAGGGGAACCGATTCTTTGGCTGCAGTATGAGTTGTACCTAGCAGCAGGATGAAGGCAGAGCTTGTTGTTAAGGGGATGTCATCTTCACTGCTGTCCGCAAAAGAAGAGCAAGGGCAGGGATATAATCCCTAAGAGGTGCTGAGAGAGAAGTAGCTTCATCTAGGCATTTTGTTTTAAAGGTGTGGAATTAACTGCACAGCTGCTGCCAGTGACATTCCTTCTTCTTGAGGGAAGGTGTGAAGAGAGATTCCCAGGACACCAAAGATGGTTGAGTATTGCTTAGTCCCAAGGTGGATTTTTAAATGCTTCTCATGGGTCACTCTAGGTTTCTGTGATTTTTCCCTCAGGTTGACTTTGAATGCAAGTGCCATTAAAGCTGAAGGAAGCTGCTAGGTCTGTATAGCTCTTCTCCTGTCCAGGGACTCTACTTAGAGTTCTTAGTATGTGTTTCCCTTTTGATTCCCAGAAGGTCAGACTTGTCTCCAGTAAGAAGTTGTGCCAAGTGCTTGCTGCCACAGTGAGCTTGTCTGAAGGTACCTCCATGGCACTGGCAAGTGGGAAACAGCATAACAGTGAGATGCAGTGGCAGGAGGACAGGTAATAGGTAGGAGAGGTTGTGTCCACTGCTCTGCCCTCTCAGCTGCAAAGGTGATTTTGCTACAGATGGTATCCTGTCATTGACTTGCTCATGGCTTTTTTCCCCTCATGTCTGTGATGAAAGGTTTTCTTCCTCTGGGCATTTGGATCAAAATCACTAGCAGCAAGTTTTATCCAATCTCTCTTACCCATTAAAGGCAGTTCTGGGGGCACTGTGTCTGTGTGCCACTCAGTTCTGTCCACAGCTAAGCCCTGAAAGGAAAATTCTCTTCCAACTTACTTACATGCAAGTTGACTTTTAAGGTGTACATTGAAACTCCTTGAACATCACTGGGAGTATTTGCAGACTTAAACTTAAGCACTTTCCTAAGCACTCTGGTAAATGGAACTTGCTGGGGATATGTGCAAGAATAAAGATTCTGTACCTAGGTCTAGATTTCTCCTCTCACCCTACACAGATAGCTATATATTTTAAACTCTAAGCAGGCCATCCTAGGCAAGTCCCAAAAGGGCCAGGTGAAAATGCAGTTAAAGACACTGCAAATTATTTCTTTTTTTTATTTTATATTTAAATTGAGAATAACAAATGGACTTCTGTCCTGCAAAAACTGGTTTTGGAAGAAATTTATGTAATGCACTGTATCATGTCTGCTGGCTTAGAGATGACAGGCAGAGAAAGATAATTAAATTAAATATCTGATGTTTGCTGTTGAGGTTAGTGGTTAACTCATCTGATGTGTGAAATTGGGTGCCTGTACATTTGGAATTGTTTTGGCATCTTTTTCGTCTTGCCCGCTTTATAACAGCAAAGCAATAGCTTTTACTCCTTCTATTCTAAACTACTTAGCTTTCACAAGGAGAAGGCAAACTTCATTTTTTCCCCCAAACTCATGCTAGCGCAATATCAGTGTAAACATATATGCAGACTTGTGTGCACACATGCACTCCAGCCCATCAAAACTGCAGCAAGAGAGGAGTTAATTTTGAGTGTTCAAGACCTCCTAGAGCTATATTGCATCACTGAATTTATGCACTGGGAAAGTGTCAAGAAAAGGCTACTTTTCTAAGGAGCTTTTAACTCATGGTTCCATAAAAATGATGGAGCTCCTGGAGAGACCTCCTAGGGGAGTGGTCTTGTGAAATACGCCAACAGCTGGATGGCACAAATTTTGAAAACACTACTGTCCTTGAAGAAGAGAACTGAAAGCCACTGTGAGAAAGCAGTGTATTTTCCCAAATAACCCTTTTAATACTGCATTAACGTTATAGAGAGGAACTAATACATCTTCTTTTGATAGTGTGGGGAAACAAGCTCTTCATGGAAAAGCAGAAATCTCACCATGGCTCAGCAGAGAAATGTAGAAATGTCCAGAGTAGTGAGATCACTTTGTCTTTGTTTTTTTTTTTTTTTTTTAATTTTTTTTTTTTTTTAAAGCTGCAGTTGATTAACAACGCCCTTAACACATTCAAGAAATACTGAGTGGCCTCAGGATTGCCTTGTTTCATGGCACAGTTCATGGTGTTTCTCACTGTCAGTTTCATGGCAAAATGCAGTTCATTTCAGGTCAATGCCAAAGACTCCAGGCACAAATAAGACCTATAAATCACTTTGAAGTTGAGGGATAAGTAACAACTTGAGTTATTTAGAACTGAAATTAGTTTGTGAGGCTATTTCCATTCAGAAAACCATGGTGACTGCTGGCTCTAAACCAGGGAGTAGATAAGTTAAAAAGCATTAGATGGGATTACCCTCCCGGTGTTTGCACATCTTCTCCTGGCCATCAACAGGGTGTGTGTTGATCCAGTGAGACTGCTCGAGGGTTGTCATCGCTGTTCCAGTGGAAAGCCGCACCTCACAAGACTCAGGTCCTGCCCAGGAGCCTGTCGAGGTTTCCATTCACCTCCAAGCCCCACCAGAGAAGCAAGAGGCAGCTTTTGAATCTGCATCCCACCACAAAGGCTCCCAAGCCTCTCACCTGACCCAGTGGTACCTGCTTCCATGGCAGCTTGCAAACCTGGAGGGCTTTTCTATGACCAAGGACATCCCAGCCAATGATTTCTGGTTACTTTTGGTTTTTTCCCCTGTCATCTGTAATCAGCTATAGCTGAAAATGGGATAGTAGGCTAGTCTAACTTTTTGTCTGATCAGAATGGTTATTTTTATGTGTGCTGAAATATGCTTGAGGATGAAGTAAAGAATGGGCACGTGGGCCTGCTTGACAAGAGGTATTATTGAGTGTGGAGAGTTTTTCAGACAAGAGGGGAGGCTATGTATTTGACTGGGAATTAATCTATCAGCATCTCAGGGCACCTTCCTTAAGCAGTTTTCTGTTTCTCATGTTCTCAGTGTTCTGCTTCTTTCCTGTGTCTACTAAGTCTCTTTCCCCAGAACCACATTTCTAACTCAGTTCTTGCCTGGAGCATGCTGTATATAATGTTTCTAGGTAGGAATGTGGGGGTGGAAAGACCACATGAGGTCATAAAGTTTTTGTGGAGTTGCAATTTGATCCAAAAAGTGAATTACCAGGTGCTTCAGAGAGGGATTGGGGGGTTTATATTTAAATACGTCATTCAGTAAGGCCCTTTATTCCAGAAGATAATCAATTCCATTTATTCTCTAAATGTGGATTTGTTTTACCATAGCATAATTCTAGGATGATGTTTAAATTGATCAGTAGATTGAACTTAATAAAATAAGAAATAAAAAAATAATAAGACAATGCTACTTATCGTTTTTCCTAAGACATCAGATTTTAGCAGGCTACTGAGTAATAAAACTTTTAAAAGGCAATACATTTCAGATATTTATTTTCGTAAATCTGCCTCTACTTTGCAGAGGAGGGAGAGAGGAGGGGTACTACTCCAGTAATCGGCATGTAAACTCTCAGGGCCAGGGTGGATATAGCATCAGTCGGTAGGCTTTAATCAAGTTGGGGTGGCAGAGAAGCTCTGTAGCACTCTGCAAATGTATGCACTGTTGTTGAAATGGTTGTTACCTCTCAGGGAGGTTTCTTGTAACAGGAGGTTCATGTGAAAGGGCATTGCACTCCTGTAAGGTGTAAGCAGGGGTGCAATTGATCATGACTTGGCTGGAAGGCTGCTGCGTCTGCTTCTCAGCAGAAAGAGCTGCTGCAACACAGGTTGTGTTTTATTTCTGCTGTGTTTCTGAACAGAGCTGTTGAGCACTGCTGCCCTACGCACTTGTTCAGGCATTCAGCAGGGAAAATCAACTGGAGGCAAAACCGGCACTGCTCATGCATGCTCAGAAGGCAAGAGTCTGTGCTCAGTGGCCTGCTTATGCAGGGACACCTGGAAAGCTCATCCAAATGAGCTTTTAAAATACATACATTAAGTCATCTTGGATCACCACTTGTTTTTTTTATTATTATTTTTAACCTAGCACTAAACCAGAGAGAATTAAGATCTTTTTATTTCTGAAGGGGTGTCCCAACCTGAGTGTAACTGAAGTACTTTAGATTCACACTTTGCATTAGTTCAGCAAAAGTTTTGCAGTCTATCCTTGTGCCAACACCCTTAAAATGCCTTCTCCTTGCTGAAGAGCCCAGGCTAAGTTTCTAGCCACAGCCAGGGCTAGGCCAAGAGGCCCAGCATGCCGTGCTGCTGTGGTATTGCACATGTGATGTCACCCAGAGGCAGTGCTTGACCATGCTCAAAGGGACAGGAGAAATGTTGGAAAAGCAGGGCAGGATAGCGCAGCGATTTGTGGCGCTGGACTTCAAGCAGTGGGAAAAGAGTGAATAAAGAGAAGCCCTTGGTGGAGAGCTAAAAAAGGAAGAAGAGTGAGAGCAGAGGACTTGGGGAGCAAGATGTGTCTGGGAGATTAGGCTGCAGGAAGAGTAGAGGAGAGGCACAGGGTCATTTTGGCTCAGTGGGACACTGGAAATTGGGAAAGGGGGGAAACTGAGATGTGACTGACCCACAACAAGGGTGGGATGAGCGGAACAGAGAAGGAAGGTGGCCTTGCGGGGGGAGGAAAAAAGGCTGTGGATACAGATGGTGTTGGGCAGCCCTACTTCCCCTGGGGTTAGCAGGCAAAGTGACTTCACTGATCGCCCTCATCATCTTTTCCTCGCCTGCTTAGCCACACTGTTTCCATGCAGTGACCATGGCAACCTGAGTTTTTGACTGGCTTTTCTAGGATGGTAGCCGTAATGATAGCAGTAGTGAGTATTGACAGAGGGGAGGGGAAGGCAAGCAGCTGTGGAGCAGGGGAAGTTGCCTGAGTACAGTAATCGTCTTTGGCAGGTCAAGGGTGAACTGTGGCCTGCGGGAGTTGTACAATGCCCAAGGCTAGCAAAGTGGTGTTATAATAAACCCCAGATGTTTCCGCTATTTACAATGTATATGTTATGTTTAAACCTGAAAATGCATCCTAGGATCTGGTGGGTAGGGAAACAGTTATTAGCTGCTTGGAAGTGACTTGCTGGTAATGTATCTGTTCCCCCTTGATATTAGCTGTTGCCTGTTTAAAATATAAATCTTCTAAGCAGAGACCCTCGTGAGCAGCTTCTTTGCCAAACTAGTGGTTCCATTCGGCTTCATGAGAAACAGCACCATTCCCCCTGATGGGTTTCTGGGAGGCTGCATCCTGGGCACGGCAGCCCTGGGAGCCGTGCTCACAGCCGGTGTGTGTTGGTGTGGGAGAGGCACCGCTGTCAGGCAGGGAAGCACAGCCAGCCACAGGTGTGCAGAGAGCACCATTTAATTTCCCCAGACTAATTATTTTAGAGCTGGGAGCCAGAACCCTTGTGGTATGTCATGGCCACAGCAGAACTTTGAATAAGCATTTAAGAGGGGATATAGGATTTAGTTAATCAGGCTTTTATGCCAAAACAATGGCCTGTCTATAAGAGTAAATTAGCCACCTAAACTGTGAATTTGTGGCCAAATGGTTGCTTTGCACAGACCCTCCAAGTGTTCAGTCTTACAGATGGTCCAGGCAAGGCGCTCAAAATATTAACATTTAAAGTGAATGAGTTCCACTGTGAGAAGCAGAGGCTCGTGTTCAGAGATGAGCCGTTCTGACATGAATTACACGAAAGCCACACAATTTGGAAGAGACATTTTCACTTCAATGTCTTTTTCAATTTAACTAATCCAAGAAAAATGCACACCTTCCGTAAATCCTTATTAATTCCTCACACATGTCCCCTGCCTGCACTTGCTTTTCTGTGCACCAGTCTGCACTGTGCCACACTCACGCATCGTGTGGGCACTTGGGATACAAAACCATTTGTCTGGACCCCTCACCACAGAGTGTAGTGAGACTGGCCCTTTGTTTTAGGGATGGAAGAGGAGTGCTTTGTCATAGGTTGTGCTAAAACATTGCTGAACATCAGGTAACAGTTTGCAAGGAAAATGGCCAGAAACTGAGTCCTAACCCAGATGCACCAGTTTACCTGTGCTGAGAACCCTTTTGCCCAGGATACCTGGGACATGTGGGAGAGTTGAGTAGTTGCAGCACTTGTCATGTCTTCGTATGGGTTTTGGGTCTGCATAGAAATTAATCTTGGGGCTTGGGGAGAAAGTGATGCTGATTTTGAGGTTTTGTTGCATTTTTCTCCCTTATTTTCTGTTCCTACTCCAAACAGTCCCTGTGCAGCTATTCTGTCACAAGCCTACTGTGACTTCATTTAAGGCTGATGATGTCTTTTCTTCCTGAGCTTTATTGTCCTCCCATATCCCACATGCCTACCTTAGACTGATCTTTTTGAATTTTAGCCCTGATGGACAACTCCCTGCCTAGCCATCCAGTTTTACAGTATTTCACATCATACCTCATAAGAAGGGATCCAGTACAAGCATTCTGCTAGGCAGAGTGCCTGCATGCCGTGAAGGACTCTGTATCTTTTTCTGTTTCACTTGGATTCAGTATTGTGGGTGAAGGACCATTCATGTCAGCGGTTTCTAACATGATACTCCAGTTTAAACTGCAGTTAAGCCACGCCAGTCAATATGAATTCAATGCCTCTGGTGTCTCTCTGCAGAATAATCCATAAGATCACTAATAGATCAGATAACACATTATTTTCCAGTCTAAAATTGAAAATATAGGAATTTATAGTGTTCTTATAGAGATAAAATATCCTCAGAGCTTGGAAAACAGCATTATCAAATTGAAAACAAGGGCTATGCTTGATTACAAATAAGAGTGTCATAAGAGTTAGAAACCAGTGACAATCTTTCTTTTTTTTTTGTCTTTTTTTTCTTTTCCTTATTTCTGGAGAAAGATGGGGGTATAAGAAAAGAAATAGATGGTTAAAACCTGTTGTTTAAGTCCAGTGCTTCCTCTGATTACTAAAATTATGTTTTGATTGAGAAAACAAGCCATGGGGATAAAGAGCTGTCAAACTTCTCAGTACTATTACAAACAATGCCATCTCATGATCACTGATAAATACTGAGAAATTAAATTTAAAACTTCCTCTTTTTTCTTTTTTTCGTTTTTTTTGTTTGTTTGTTTTGTTTTGTTTTTTGTTGTTTTTTTTTAAATCTACTGAGAAAGGTTAGGATGAAAATTATGTGAGAAAGGGGATACCTGGCCCTGGAGCTATTTGCCTTTCTTGGTATGGAAACCTGGGCTTCCATGATTGTATTCCATGTCTGGTGTGTACTCAGTCAATCCTGGACAGGTCTGCAAAAGCTACAGATGGAGGTGCCAAGCACTGCAAGCAGAGACAATCACTTTGTTGTGATTTGCTGGATTTGGACCCTCCTCTATTCACTCTGAACTCATATCAGAGTTGTTGATGAGAATCCCTGAACACACAGTGTGTGCTCACTTCCTCTTACACCATCACAAATGGCTTGATTGTTCCGCAGGCTTCAGGAAAACACTAATTTGATACTGCTTTTCCTTAATCCTTGATCTCTTCATTTACTGCTGGAATTTCAAGAAGCTTGTGGAATAAGCAGTATGTAGAAAGATTAGACCTGGAAATAATGTCTTCCAAAGTCCAAAGTGTGCATTAAATTCTTTCCAGAAGCAGTGATTAAAATGGAAAAATACAATTGACTTTCAGGGTAATTATACTGTTGGGGTTTTTTATTACGTTTTTCAGCCATGTTGGATTTTATGCCATTTTTCAGTAGCCAGAGAGAGATTCAGAATGAGTTAATACTCTGAAAACTGAATGCTTATCATCTACAGAGCATTTTGCTCTATTAATTGTTTCCATTTCTCTTAGCAATAATGGTGTCCTGCTTGGTTACTTTCTACATAGAATTCCCTTTGCAGCCAGAAGGGGGACTCAGGATATTAAATTTCAGCAGATGCAGTGAACTCATCCTTTATGTTCTTTTTCTCTGAATATTGTTTTCTGTTACTGTTGTGATTCTTCCTTGGCTTCTTCCATCAACTTTTTATGGCTTTCATTGTCATACCTTTCGTTATTATCTACTTACCAAAGTGGGACAAATTTTGCAGAAGGAAATGCTGAAATGGACGCTTGGACATGTCTGGAACCAGGTTCCAGTCCATCAGGAATAGGTTTGGTGTATCTTTCCTTTGTCGGTTTATCACAGAGATTTTCAGCCCATGTATTGCTGCATCTCCCCAGAGGTGTATCTTCTCTTCAGTGTGTAGGTAGGACCCCAGATTGCAATTAATAAGGAAATATTCTAGCTATTGTGATGAGAGTGTGTGAGACCCAGTAGAGAGTCCTGGTCTGCTCAATGGTCTTCAGACCATCATCCAGCTGACAAAAGAGAATAAATGAGCATTTTTAAGCAGAGATATGCATGTTGCTTCATGTGCAGTGGAACAATCCGTGAGAGAATTAGCCAGAGGTAAAAAAAAAGACAAAGTGTGTGGATACATTATTTTAGGTAAACCCCAGTCTCTGTTTTTGCACACTACCAAAGAGTGAATCCTACCTGCCACTGGGCTTCTTGTGAGACAGCTCTGTTGTCTGTAGTCGTGTCACCTTGCAGAATTGAGTCTTAAAGGAAACTCAATATACCTGCCAATCTTGCTGCTGGGATTGCGTAAGTTTCCCTTGTAAACCAGTTTTCCAAAACCCTTTTAGGATCAAGCTTTTATCTCTGATTTATTTGTGTAATATGAGTTTCTTTCTCATGTCTTCTAGAAAATCTGGACAAAACAGATGACTGGCAACCCCCTAGAGTTCAGCACAGTTGGGGAGAAAGTTATGCATTCTGCTTGTTACGTGCTATTTTCAATGAAAATCTAGATTGGAGCTTGACAGGATACCATCTTTTTAGGATAATGTGGTTTTGTTTGGTTTATGAAAGATTGGTCTGTGGGAGATTTTTGTTTTGTTGTTGGGGTTTGGTTGGTTGGGGAGTTGTGTTTTTTCCTTTGTTCTTTTTTCTCTTTTTCCTTTTTTTTCCTTTCTATTTTTCTTTTTTTCCCTTTCTTTTTATTTTTTCTTTTTTTCATTTTTCCTGTTTTGTGTGTGTTTGTTGTTGTTAGTTTTTTTAAGACTACTTAAAGAAAGAAAAAATTGGCACTGTGTTAGAATTAGTTCGAACGCTATGCAGATGGTCCCTAAGGGAGATTTGAATCTGGTTTCATTCTTGATCTCATCTAGCTTGGGGAAGCATCCCACCTGTGCCTGATAAGGAGCAGCCCCCCCTCTAACAGATTTTGAAGTTATTTGCTTCAGATAGCTTCAGAGTGGCACAGTGGCCACATGTGATGAACCTGGAGAATTTGTTTTATTTCTGGTTCTCCAAGAAACAGATAAGCAATCTACTGGTCTGCTGCAGCATGACACCAACACCACAGGGTGGGAACCTTTTTACTTTTCCTAACCTGAACTTTTTCCTGGGGAGTTGTCTCAGAGTACTCTTACATGAGACTTTCTATTTTGTTGCTAAAGTAAGGATTATGTAGACTGCTGCCTTCCTTGCAGCTCAGCTGTCCAAACCTATACAGAGCTGCTTTGAAGTCTGGTGCAACTCTGTGGAAACAGCTTTGGTGCAGATTAGTTTGCAGTTGTTCTGTTAGTGCTCTTCAGTAATTTTTCAGCAGCAAAAAAGCACACTTTTTGTACACATGCTGGATGCTGTGTGTATGTAGTCCATGTGATTCATGACTGAAGTTGGTGCCATGCACAGGAAGTAAAAGCAAAGCAAAAGTTTCCTGTTGCACAAATGTCAACAAACTGAAACTTGTAATAGAAAGTATATGGAATGGATAAACCACAGAAGATGATACACAAAAATCTGCAGTTCAGTAGTAGCAAAGTGAATGTATTGTACTCAAGTCTATTATCCCTGAGAATGGAACAAAATGGAGGCTAAGAAAGGGATAGGACATTGGTCTGATTAGTCCTTCTGTGCAGAAGTTTATAATCACATTGATGTTTTTCTACCCTGAATGATGAATGCATATTAACATGTATGAGTGTTAACACACAAAGTCATTGTCATTAAAATCAGATTTCTTAAATCAATTCTATTGAAGCAGAGAGAGCATTGCCTCTAGAAAGACCTGTTAGGACTAATTTAATCCAGAAGTTTATTGATTCAACTTAATTTATTAAGGAATTTATTTTGATGTGAGTTTAATCATAAATCAACGTTAAATCGGTTTAAATGGGTTCACACTGAGACTTTGCATTGGTTTAAATATAATTGATTTCTGTTTTAATTAGATCTCTGCAAATTTGGATATAGATAAGGCTCTGTTTTTTCCCTTCTGTAAAACTGTAGCACATTTCTCCATCTTCTGGGGTGAAAGTCTAGCTGTGATGAATCGATGACAAAGCATTTTATTTTCACAGGGCCTGCATTTTACCTTGGTTCTGTGCTGGACCTTCAGTTCTTATAGTATAGCAAATAAAGTCCTGGGTACTGGAAAATTGATATAATCAATTTTCCGGCTGTGATTTTATCCAAAACTGTGACACACAAACTCCACTTTTAAGTTTTAAAAAAGTAGTGGGGTAAGGGAGTTTTACTTGATTTACCAGGTCTTTATTCTTTTTGCCAGCAGTCTGTTCAGAATTTATGTGGAATTTATTCGCCAACTGCTTTTAGCTAGAATTCGCTATATAAACTGTTCTGCTGATGGAGGCTCTAGATTAGGGAGTAGGACTCAGTAAATTATGCACGTTGCTTACTACTCTTCATATGTTTTAGCTGCTCCACAAGGTTTACCTATGGCTTCTACATAAGGAATGTCACTGGTCTACAATAAAAGGTATAATTCCTCCTTGACAGTAGCTAATGGTGGCCACAATCACAAGGGTTAGAGTGTTAAATAATTACTGTTTGATGCGTGGTTTAGGGGTTTTTTCACATCCTCTTAGATTTTAAGGCCATTGAGAGATCTTGACAAGAGATTGACCTGGCAGTCTGGGCTACACTGTTATGGACCACAAGCTCTAGGCTGGACTTAATGGCCTGGAGATCTGTTTCACAGTTTTTCTGCATTTATGTGAGGGTTCTGCTCCTATGTGGATCACTACTTACCATTCACACACATTATCTAGTATGCAATTTCAGCACTTACTGTTGATCTATAATATACTTTTAAAAAGCCATGTAATTTTCCCTACATAATTTTTAAACTTTTGTCTAGAGCCAAAAACTGTTTCAGAGGTGTATAATTTGTCTTGTACCTCCTCCAGTGATTGCTGCACCATGGCATGTTTCTGCATGCTTTACCAATCATATGGTTATGGATTTTTTTGGAGGTTGATCTTTAAAAAGATGTCTAATCTTGTATCATAATTTAGCCACTGTCGATACTTGTAATTACATATTTTAGCAAGCTATTCCAAATAGGAGGTATTTAGCAGCATTTTAAAGAATTTTGTTCAAGTTTTCATTTGTCTGAAGGTACCACATACATTTTCAAACAGTTGTGACTTAAATGCTTCCTTTTCACTGCATTTTCCATTTCTGTTTTGCTATAGCCACAGAGTATAAACATGGAGTTGACGTATGTTGGAAGTAAATTATATTGAAGGGTATATGATGAGATCTCTCTGCATGCTGTGCAAGTCCATGATGTTAAATGCCATGTTTAAATGTTTGCTGAGTGGGGTTTGAGCTCATGATTTTTGTGCAAGCGCCCAGGTGTATCCAGTTACTTGGTTCCTGAAATGAGGCAAATGGCTTTCTGTCTCACTGGCTAAAGTGTTTTCACTTGTTCTGGTAAAAAAATACAAATAAAACCAAAACCCCAAAAAACCGCCCACATTTTTCCAATAACTCTTTAAGTGATAGCCACTTTTGTCAACTGAAGTGAGCTGGACTAGTTGTGCTGTGTCCCTGCAGAAAAACACATCGTTTTGCTGTGCGTGTGTCACTTCTGGCATTGTCAGATCATGTGATTTTTCCTTTAGCATGCAGGTACAAAAGCAGTCATATTTCAGATTGACTTAGGAATGCAAGCACTAGCAATACCTCCAGCATTTTTTGCCTGGTTGTCTTGGTTTGAAAGACAGGTGTCTGCTAAGGAAGGTGGGAACCTCCTTTAGAACAGAGAACATAGGCCTCCCTTCCCTCCAAATTATTCTAACTTTGAAATCAAGGGCTCTCAGGCAAAGATATGGGAAAAGGAATAACAGTTCTTTGCTAGCATCTATGACGAGGCAAACAAGCAACAACAACAGTAACAACAACAAACAAACCAGAAACCCTGTGGCAGCTTTCTCTGGGCTGCCAGACACCACCACCCCACCCCTTTGGTGCAGTTCTGGTCACGGCCAGCAGGGGGCGCTGTCGGGCTCCCAGCCGGGCAGGGCAGGGGCGGTGACTCCTGGGCCTGCAGGGGGCGCTGTGGCGCGAGCTCAGCTCCCTTCCTCACGTGAATAATGGCGGACGGGCTGGATGGCAGGGCGGGCTGCCACAGGAAAGCCCAGAGCGGCAAGTGGGACAGCAGGGCTGGCTCACCCGGGCTGGCACGCAAAAGGTGGCAGAAAACTCCGCAGTGGTGGCAGAAGCCGCAGTGCATCCCAGCAGGTGGGGCTGCAAGTCAGTGACTGCCGGGCTCCCCCACAGCAGCTGCCGTGTGCAGCCAGGGAGACGCGCACTCCAGGAGCAGGAAGAGGGTCAGGATCCCGTGCTTTCCCAAATGAAAGCTCACCCAGCAAGGAAGAAACAAAGCAGTGCAGAGCTGGAGTCCCACAGTCACAGCAAAAGGAAAGGAGCAGCTCCACTGTCCCCCTCTGATGCCCTGAGAGCAAGTGAAGTTATCAACAGCCAGGTGCTTTTCCTCCCCTCACCACACCCAGCCACGTCTTTTGTCTCTTAAGTGCCCAGTCGTTAAGGTTCCGTAGCAACAGAATGGAAAAATTCCTCAACCTCCAACACTGGTGGAGATTAAGTCAGGCAGGCAGAGGCAGGGAACTTGTATTTTCAGGTGTTATATAGCTAGGATGGGGCTGGCACATGCTCTGCTCTGTCTGTGATCAACACCAGAAGAAAAATACTAGGAAGACCTTGGAGGTTGCAATGGAAGAACTACCCTTGCTTTCCAGAGGTTTTGTCTGTGCAGTCTTTGAGTACACAGAGGCTTTTGTAGGCCTACATCTTTCCACAGCCTGTGCTGAACACCCACACAAATCCTAGAAAGGGAGTATTGCTAGAAGAACTGACCACAGAGAATTTAAATGAGGAGGGGAAGGAAAGTGGCAAATGAGGAACCATAGCCACAGTATTAAGTTTGACTTGTGCATTAGCAAATCAATATCTTGAAAGTTTCAAAATTCTTCACACTGTTGTAAATACTTTGTGCAGCTGGTAATGCAACAGCAACGTCTTCATTTTGATTCTCCAATTAATCTTGCTTTTTCCAAATTCATTTCTGTGATTTTATTTTCTTTCTGTTCATGTCAAACAAGACAGCAGACAGGTTTCAGCTTGGGTTTTCTAGCCTCCCACCCCAAAATTTCAACATGGATGAGTGATTCTTTGCAGGGAGGAGCAATAGTGGACAAATTAACCTCCTAAACTTCCAGTTGTGCCTTGGGATATCTAGACATTTTCTCATCTAATTTGTGAGAAGTGGTGGCCTCTGTGCGAACTTTGTGAGAGGGAGATTGTTTTGGTCTTTGGGGAGGCAGTTGTTTTGGTGAATTCCATTTTGGGTCTTCCTTTGTGCTAATTATTCTTTCCACTGGTTATATCCCCAAACTCAGATTACTCATGTGTCGTTAATGGTGGTGGCAGTGACTCTAGCTCTGTGAACCCATGCAGGGGGAGGTGATTAGTGGTGACCTATTAAGGTAACCTTCATTCCACATTCTGGAAATTGCCTTTTGACTGCCAGTTCCACTGAATTTCACTCGTCGTGGCGCTCCCTACTCCCTGTATTTTATCATTTTTTAGTGAAACGTCCTTGTGGACAACAGGTCTTTCTGGTTTTCTTGTTCAACATGGACAATGATTTTGATAGTGGGAAAGTTTATGTGAATCCTGTGACTATAACACTGTCTGATGTTATTTAAATTCTGTATGATGCAGGCTATTTTTCCTATACATATATGACTGAACTCTCACTGGAAGAGTGGGGACAATGTGCCATACTTAATTAGGAATGTCTCTGACCAAAAGTCAGAGATGTAAAAGTAAAAGTGTGCTGGCAATGTTGCTGGATGTGTATTGTTATTCTTCCTCTTAAGACTTCCACAACCTGAGGAGGAGGAGGAGGAGGAAGGCGATTTTTAGGCTTATGAAAGGCTGCCATGGATAGATCTGCACTGGGCAATTTATGGGCTGAGGCATGGTACGCTTTGTCTGTGAAGTGGAACTATTGCAGAATCAGAAAATGCTCCAAAGCCAAGAAAGCAGTGTAAGCCAGAAGCAAAAATGGGTTTCTATGACAAGGATCAGGAGAAAGCAATGACTCATGTCCTTTGCATATGAGAATCCCACCTTTGCTGGAACACTACAAAGAGAAAAGAGCATGGTGGAGAAATGCTAAAAGGGTGGAGTAGCAACTGAAGCCAGAAGAGATGGAAACAAGAGTTACAAAATATAGTATAGTTCATAGGACTTGAAAAGCTTACAGGATTCGACACAGAGAAATCCCTATATTTTCTGATGATGGCAAATACAAGAGTATATGCCAGAGAACATGAAATGTGAGAGGGAGAGGAGGAAATGACTGCAGCACTTTTGAGCTCCTGGATTGAAAGACTAAAGCTCTAATGAAGCTGTTTAAAAAAAATAAGTTCTACCCCAAAAAAGGGCAGGAAGTGCAGAGGGAAGAGAGTTGCCGAAGAATTTGAGGATTTTCATCACTGATACAGAGAAATAACTTCTGAATTTATACCATTTGTTTCATTTCTTTTCTTCCCAACATGATCTTAGGGCACACCAATGTGGCTACACATGTACCATAGCTGAGACCCAAAGTTTAAGTTTCCCATGCTTCTCAGTCCAATGATCTGCTGAACCCTACAGCTATGGCCATAAAGCAAAGTCTGAGACCAAGACAAGTTAACAATGTAGTTACAGACTTTGCTTTCACGTGGTTCTATCGGCTGCACTGCCCTCTGTTTGGTGACTTACTAAATGGCTTTTTTTCAAGCAAAAGGATAAATTAGTGCTTAACGTTCTTACATTGGAGAGCAAACAAGAGAAGGAGATGTATGTATGATGCCACAAACTGAACTTCCTTTTTTCATCTGACTTCAAGGCACACACCTTGAGTCAAACTTTTTTTAATCTGCAGTCCTGAAATTCAGCTTCTAAATCAAAAGTGGCATCATGTGAAAAAAAAAAAGAAGTTACTGAGTACTTGCAAGTCCCCTTGTAGTCCATGGGATTTATCCCACACAACATTTCTGTACTTTGGGTTACTTTAATTTTAGTGTTCAAGTAACGATTCTGGAGTACACTTTTATGCACTTAGGTATATAAAATACAGACCTGCAGATACTTTCGTCAACTTTACAAGCTGTTTTCCCTGAATCACTTATTAGATATAAACTATATTTATTTTACACTGTCACACATTTTCAGTCCGTATGATCAGGTTTTTGCATTGACAGTGTATAACAGGATCATCAAAGCTTACCAGGAATGCAGCCAGTTGGAGTCAGCCAAAGCACTAAGAATCAGAGAGGAGAGTATTTAATGTAATCAGGCAGTGTGTTCCTGCAGACGCAATCATCAGTAAATAAATTAAATGTTGACCTTTAAATCATAATCTTTAGGTTAGACACTTGCTCACACCCAGCTTCTCTCGCAAAACCTACATTTTGCTTTGAACACAGTTCCCTGTCTCTGAGGAGGCCTAAGTTCAGAAACTGATACCTTGAGTGTCTGCAGGAGAACGGACAGCCTGTCATTATCATGTTACATTGAATAAATGGATGTTCTCATGCTTTCCCTCCTGGACACAATACTTGTAGACATGCTGTTTTGTCACTACCATCTTTTTTCACTCTAGTGGAGATGCTTTTTGCTTGTCACATGGAAGTGGGGGTGGGCAGGAGTGAGACCTACTCCATGTGCGCAGTACTTCTGCATGCCCATTTTCAGTGTCCTGTTGAAAATCCTGCCTTCACAATGTTTGGCCCATGGTACTCTCATTGGAGGAGTTTACTGGGCTTCTGACAGAGAGAACAAAGAGAGGATGAGTGCAAGATCACACAACAGTTTCATGGCTGGGGTAAATATACATGAACACTGGCATGACATACCATGCACTTGAAAGCATCTCATACCAAATGAACAAATATTTTAGGTAGATATCTATGCGTTTGTGCGTGCACTATTGCTTTGAAAGGACCAAGTGAGACTTCAGTACTATCATACCGAAACCTGTCACATTATCAGAAAACTTGGCTTTGTGACTGGCTTTTGGGAGTAGTTACTCTGATTTATAGAGGCATTTGCTGGTTCCATGGTGTTCCAGAGTTTAAAGAACATGGCTGTAGTGCTACCTCTCTCTGTTGCTCTGTTTCTTGGCTCCAGACCATGTTGCTAGCCATTCCTTTGTCACTCCCCTTGCTTTTGGTCTTTGCAACACCTAAAATTTCTGTAAAAATTTCATTTTAACATTACTAGAATGAGTTATAACTCCTGGGGGTCTTGGTTTTATGCGTAGTGTTCAGGACAAATGTCAGGTTTCCATTTTTCCATTTGCTCTGCATAGACACAAGCATTCAAATATCAGTACTGAAATGTATCTGACAGTATTTTCGAAAGAGTTCAGAAATTCCCATTAAGCAGCTAAATGATTTGTTTGTTTTTTTTAGTCCTTCAGCTCATGTTCAGTTACTCTGGTATTTTGGAGAGCTGGTTGTTTAGAATGATCTCCTATCATTATCTGCAGTGTTTTGTCAAGAAGATAATCTGCACAGAGACTTAGCATGCTTGCAGGAAATAGTCAGATTTTGAAAAGCGTTCAGAATTCAAATGTTGCATGAGAGAATAATAGGAGGATTAAAACCAACAGAAGCAATGCAAATTTTTGTGGGGTTTGTTTGTTTGTTTTGAATTTTTTTGTTGTTGTTTGGCTTGGGGGTTTTGTTTATTACTTGTTTGGTTAAGGTTTGGAGGACTTTTGGGGGGAGGCTTTTTGTCTAAGCAGGAACAGTATACATTTTAAAGTATAGCTTATATGTTTAGAAAACCTGATCTGCTGATGGTAAGCCTGACCTTGATTACAATCTCATATGCAAGGGGAGAAGGTTTTTGGAAATAATGTAATTTGTCTTGCATTACTGCCCTGCCTTGAGCATAATGCAAAAAAAAAAAAAAAAGGCAGCAAGTCTGAGGCCAAGGCAATGGGTGTTACTCATGTGGCTTCTCTTACCCCTTACAAAGCTGTTGATCACAATTTTGTGCAGCAAACTCTGCACGTGTGCCTACTGGCAAGTATGCCTAATACATTCCTGTGCTCAGACTCTCAAAAGGCTTTGCGCCTTCCTAGGGAAAGAAAAGACAGGGAAATAAAAACAACCACTCATGGAATTTCAGCTGAGTGTGGTTGTGTGATAATATTTTGCAGGTTTCCTGTTTAATTTGTTCAATGTGTTGAGCTTCCATGCAGATTAACTATACAATCAAACACTGAGAGTGAGGAGATTGATGTTTTTTGCCAAACTCACAAGTCTGGCGAGAAGAAGTTATCTGCAGTCATACATTATCAGTGAGCCTTTTGCAGAGAGAATATGGAAATGTGTGTTCCTTATCTGCAATGATATTATGCAGGCCAGCAGACATAGGTTTCTGAAAAAAGTTGCTAACAAAATGACAGCTATTCAAGCCATCTTAATAAGGAAAAATCTAACACCTTGCTTGCTTTTGCCTGTTAAACCCTTCCAGCTGTGTGGGGCTTTTGCTGACACAACTGCTCCGCTGCTTTGTGTTCTCTCACTGTTATCACCCTTGTTGCTTTCTTAGAAAGTCTGTCAGAGCAGGGGAGGTCCGTGGGTCACAAAGACACATCCTGACTGGGTAGTGTGAAAAGCCTGGGTGCCTTTCTGTGTGTCTAATTGACTCTTAAATGTGAGGCCCTACCGCATTTTGGCACAAGGAATATAAAGTAGACACCACATCTTTCATTCAAGCAGCTCCTCTTTCAGGGTACTTCCACATTTAGTTTGTTGTTTTTCTTCAGGATTTGTCTGTTTTCTTTGCTTCCTGGCCCTTGTCATTCTGTGATGAATGGCAAGTGTAAGGGCTCTGCTGCTGCCATACCAGAGCTGCTCACAACAGCACTGCTCAAAAAGTGACCTGTAGGAAATGCTGTGAGTCTCCCTTCCATTTTCATTTTGACCGAGTCCTTGTTTCCCTGATGGCACTTCAACCTCTACATGTAGGAAATGCAGAAAGTGTTTTCTTTGCCCTTCCTGCCTCATTCCTGCCTGCCATGGGCAGCCTCCCACAGTGGGCAGAAGCCTCGCCAGCGGCAGGAGCGGCCCTGCGTGACAGGCACAGCAAGGAGAAGTGGAAAGGAGCCAAGCTGGCAGGAGATGCTGTGGGGACAAAGAGGGAAGGGGTAAAGAGGCGAGGCGAGGGTGGTGGCAGGGCGAGCTATGGCTAGTTATCATTATAAGCATTTTTGTCTCTTCTAAAAGCATTTTTACCCTGCAGACAAGGTCGTGTCTTACCAGCACCACAGAATTGGCACAGACTGTGATGAAAGTCAGCTACCTCTTGCAACAGTGGAAGCTGTAGCTGATCTTGATCCAAGTGCACAATACTGTAGTTCTATGAGTACAAGCCTTCTCATATGCCTGGCAGGTCTGATTAACTTTTGCAAAACTGCAACTGAAAGGAAACAAACACAGTGTAAATGAAAAGAAGAAAAAAAACCCAAGGAAACAGTCTCTTTTCTGTCATGTCTGTGAACAGCTTTTACTGTTTTCCCTTGAGAGCCTGTATGCTTGGACAGCAAGTTACTGTGAATTAGTGAGGGTCACTGCCATTGATTAAATCCTCTTTTATGTTTCCCGGTAACTCCTGAATTATGGCAAGAGTTGAGCATATTAATTTAACACTTTTCTTTTTTTCACTGACAGCTCTGATGGAGGAAAAAATCTGCAAGTCATTTTGAGTAGATAATACTGAATTAAAATAAAAATCAGGAACAAAATGGCTTCTCTCTTTTATTCCCAGTTTCACAGTGCTATGTTGAAAGAACAGTCAATAACTAGTTGAAGTCTAAAGCACAAAAAATTTCATCCTTGCTATTGTGGTTATTCTTTTTATTTATGCAAGATACTGACTAGGACTATTAGAAGTGAAATATGGCAAAATAAGGAATATTGCCTTTGTATTTCAAACCTCTGCAGCTCCTTTTCTTACACAGTGACAAAAGATTATAACCTTAACTCTTTAATGACAGAATGAAACGATCAGCACAAGCCTCAGTAATGTGGCACTTAATTAATGCTAATTATTCTTGTTGGAAATTTTAAATATTATTTTTAAAAATAAAAGTATTTCTATTCAGACAATATTTACATGTGTTCTTATATAAATGTGTAATATATGTATGTATACACACACACACACAAACACACGCTTGTAAAAGTATATATATTTAAACATATTGGTTTCAGGATGGTGTGTGGGCACTTGTTTTTCCAAAATCAAAAATTGTTTTCATGGCATTTTGAGAACACACTGAAATTTCCAAAATTATCCGGGGGAGTAGGAGAAAATGGAAACTAACATATGAGAAGACATTCTGGTTGTGAAATGCTGGGATTTTACCTGATCCATCCCAGTGCCACCCTGACAGATGTGCCTAGCCTGTGTGTACTATGTCCATGGGTGCCCTTCCCAAAGAAGTCTCCCTCTCAGACATTTTTCTGATGTCTAGAACACTTCCTGCCAGAAACTTGTTGTCCGCACCAGCAGAGGTGCATGGAAAAAGGTGTCACCTTCTTCTTAAGCAGAAGGTTTTTAATTGTAGAAGTCTACTCTGTCCCTTTTCTGTCTTCTGCTGGTTTCACAGCAGGCATCCCCTCATTTGGTCACCCACTGCAGACCACTCCCAACCACCTCTGTTTATGCTCCTCTGGGCTCAGTTTCCAGGGAATTCAGGGGTTCCCTGGGCTTTCCTGGGATGAGGAAGGCTGCCTTACGTGTGGGACAGACCATGCTGCCACCTCCAATAGTCACCCACGTATTGGGTATGTGCGTATCAGTTATTTATTAAAGCTTCTCATAATTATGGCTGTGAGGGTGCTGCATGTTTTTTGTCTTATAGGAATAATAATTCAGGGCAACTGGTGTCAACATGTCTGCACAAACACACAAGGAACATACACCAAAATATAATAAAGAGCATCTAGTTTGTTAGACATTTTCTTGTACAGGACTGTGTTGGAGACCTTTTGATGTCTCTTTGAGTACTCCTTGTCTACATGTTAGGGAGAATCATTTGACCACAATGTTCATTTGTGCTCTTGGACAATATTACAACTACTGAAGAAAAAAAATGTCCTGCAGCTGGAGGTACTGCACAGCAATAGTGACTCCCTGGAAGTTCAGGTGGGGCACAGCTGAGCCAGGATGGACTAAGAGGCTATCGCCCATCAGCAGACCAGCTGCAGTTCCCCATATTAGCCCTCCGGGTTGTGTCGTAGAGGTGTTATCGTAAGCCTCGGGGAACAAGGTCAAGTATTGGTATTTTACCTGTACACTGGAGCACAGTAGTGGCTGGTTTATAGCTGACACACAGGGTCAAATGAAAGGCAGCATCTCACAGAGTGACTGCATCTTCTTGTGAAGCCTTTGCTCAAAGATCACTACTGGTGTGCAATATTAGAGGTCTATAACTTAGAAAGCCTAAAATGGTTTGAGGTTTACACACACAAGAAACATTATTGCTACAACACAGTAGAAATTGAGATGCATCAGCTGGAACCCTACAGTGTGTTGGCTGAGCCTCTTCAATGCAGTGTCCCCTTCTGGGTCCAAAATACTCTTAATTGATATTGATTCTGTTGATGGGCTTCCAAGTCCTTTGTCTTTTGCCTCAGGGAACGGATATGGCCAAGCTGAGGTTTGAGGTAGGTGTATAATGTAGGTTATAATGTTTGGCTGAAGCAAAAGCCTTTCCCTCAGATGAGGGAGGCTGTTGAGCTTATATTTATGCTTTTAACTCCCTGTCAGATCAGTTGCACCTGAAGCTTGTGGCTCATGACTCATAGCAATTGAAATTAGTAAAGCAGCAAGATACCCTCTGTTTGCCTTTCTGTGTTACCAACTGGAGGTGCCTGCCGCATTGTCCTGTCTTGTGTCTAGGTGCACACAATCAAATAAGCGCTGCTCGTGCTCCATGATGTACTCAGAAGCAGAGCTTCGGTTCTCACTATGGCCTGCAGGTGGTAAGACTGTTGTAGGAGAGCTCCTAAGGGTCAAAGTGGGCTGTCATTAAATATGCTCTTATGCTTTAAGGACAATACATTTAACACATAAATGATTCTTGTTTTTCAGGGGTTTTCATAGAAGCATTGCTAGTGTGGTTGCGGTTTAGCTCTCCATGGCTTGCCTAGCTCAACTTGAGTAAGCGATGTTTTCCCTTTTGAGGATGGCCTAATCACCAGCATATTCTTTTATTTCTTTAGCAGTGCCCCTCAAATTGAAGGAGATGAAAAATCAAGAGGCTGCTGTGGGTCAGAAGCTAGTGCTAAGATGTGAAACCACTTCAGAGTATCCTGCGCTCAGATTCAAATGGTTAAAGAATGGGAAGGAAATAACAAAAAAAAACAGACCGGAAAATATAAAGATCCCAAAAAAACAAAAGTAAGTACAGAGTAATATCTCTCCAGTGGGGCTGTGGGAGCTGGGAGGGCTGGGAAGTGATGTTCACCAGAACACAAGCACTGAGGTTGCTAATTGCAGTAACACAAAGCTAAAAGCTGTGAGTTATACAGGAAGAAAATTTAAGGAAACAGACATCAATGTTATTTTTCCTGAAAGTATGAACGAAGTGTTGGTGTGATATAAATGTTTCATAATTAATTTTCCCTTTTCAATTTCTATTTGTTTTCTGGTAGCCAAAGGCTATGATTTTAACCAGTAAACCTTGGAGACAGGCCATTTAAAAACTGCTAACAAGACCAGAGGTACCTTATGTTTGTTGCCTAAAAGAACACTTAAAATCATCAAAGGATTGCGGATTTTGAAATATTTTAGAGATCTGTTTTTCAAGCAGTTTAGTCCTTAAGAAGGGCTGAATGCTGTCTGCATTAGCTTTGAATGTCTTATGCAAGCATGCCATAGTCCTTTACCAGACATTCCTGTGCCTGCAGAACAAGGCACTGGAGTAGCAGATGTCAGCTGAGTAGCAAAGCATGCAAATCCTATCCTCCTGTCTGGTGGAAAGTGCCTCCTTACATGTGACTTATGACCAGTGACAAAAGATGGACTGGTACCTTGCATTTGCTACTGAGGAACTACACAATGCTTTTACTGCATTGACACAGGAGAAGACTTTTGCTGTTTGATCTCTACCTCGTTTAGGTTAAAAACTTTTAATTGTCACCAGCTATGAAAATCTGTTTGAACACAGCCCTTCAACTCTCACTTCTGTTCTCAGCAGGCAGGGCTACTCTCTGCTGCACCATGCCATGCCTTCCCTTCTTTCAAGACACAGAAGGTTTGGAATGGACTCTGCAAGAGATTTTTCTTTCACAGGTGTTCAGTGCCCCCTTACTTTGTGTCAGGGCTTACTTCACTAGACAAAACAGAAGCCATAATCAAATAGACATTTGACTTTTCAGAATTATTCAGGTTAAAATTCAGAAATCTTGCCCTCCTTCGCAGTTTGTTGTGCCCCAGCCTGGGCACAAGGCGAAACGTGGAGGGGGTAGAGCAGCATTGCCACAGCCCCCATGCCATGGTAGCACAGATGTCAAGAAGGAACCTGTGATGTCTCTTTCCAGCATTTGTGAAATGGAGCTGTTCCAGGTGGCAGATAGCCTGGCAAATTGTCTGGACTCATTTGTAGAGCCATATGTCTCCGTCAGAGCTGTATTTTCAGTCTATTCTGTAAAGAAAATGTTCAGATCAGAGTCTAGCCCCTAGCTTTTTCAGCAACACAGTGCTGCCTGTGAAGGGCAATCAGTATTTTCTCTGCTTACATTTTGGCTGATGCTGATTGACTAAACTCGCTGTGGCTAGGATTTTACCTTCTGGGGCTGGACTTTATGAGTTCAGCATTGAATCAGGAACTGCCTTTTACCAGCTCACTTCTTTGTCTTTTTTTTTTTCACCCCCAAAAAGCTTTGAGGAGCTGTCAGAAGGGAAACTGGTAGCTATTGATTTGATATTGATGTATGTGGAACGTGTGAGACTATTTTTCAGCTTGATGTGCCAAAAAGTGTTTAAAATTCCCCAAAAGATACATAATGAAAAATATTAAAATCGTGCCTTTTTCTGGAAGATGGAAATATGAAGTCATCTTCACTTACCATGAGTGAACAGGGTGCAGGCTTTGATCTGTATTTCACACATTTGTGCTTCCCCAGTCACAAAGATACCACTCATTGCTGGAATTTCTCTTGTGTTTTAGAAATGTCCATGTGGAATGGAGAAGCACATCCAGTCGGAGACATGAAAGTCACTAGGTGTAGAGTACAAAAACGTGAAAAACAAGGGATGTCTGCTGACATCTGAAGGATTGTCTTTGTCTTCCTACTTTGACATTTTAGTTTGGGGACGCATCAGTGCTTTGCCATTTCCTCTTTTGCTACTCATGTGTGCATCCAGGACTGAGTAGAAATGGACAGTTACAGAGAAAATAGATTTTATTTTGATTAAAAGTGGGACAGACACATGTTGTAAAGCTAAAGAAGAGTGGGGATAAATGCAGTGTAAATGAATGCACAAGATGACATGCACATTTCAGTAAGCAAAGCTACATTAAAAAGATCCCATTGCAAATTAGAAGAGTATCAGAGATCAAGGAGTTTTTTTCCCCACTTATGTTCTGTGTGTTTTTTTCATGATAGCACGCTGATAAATGTTTGTCGTGTTCATATGCTGCTGTATTGTTACAAGCATATTAGTGTGAATTTTTTACTACTGCCAAGTGTGAGAAACATCAACTAGGAAGGTTAGAGTAGTTGATAAGCTGTCTGGGATTGATGTTTGTTTCAAAAGTTCAAATAGCTACATAAAAAGTAGGCTACGTTTCTGCAGAACCATTAGCATGCAGAGTACCACAGCCTTATTGACATCTTCAATCCAAACACTTGAAAATAACACTTTCTAACATGTTTATTAAAACCTGGTGCAGTTTGTAAGTAGTGCCCAATGGCCACTGACTTTGAGTAACGTAATATTTTGCAAGAAATCACCTTTCTCATTGTGTGATGGCAGAACAAAATCTGTTTAATGTTGGGTGAAAAATAAATGTTTCTGAGGTTTGGGTTCATAGCCAGAGCTAAAGCTAAATAGCTTCAAGTTTTTTAACAAATTGCAAAATACCTGGCAGTATGATGAAGTGTCTCTCTCAGAAAATGAAAATTAAGACCTTAGCTTGACACCTGAAGTAGGCAAGGAGAAGATAATATGGCAGCTTGGCGGTTTTGGGCACATTGGCCAATGTGAATAGTACTGGATCAAAGCATTTGCCAGAGCGGAGCAGATGCTGTTTTCTTAGTGTTTTAAGAGTTTAGAAGACCCTGTGGCAATGCAGACTTCCTCAAAGCTTAGCCTTCCGAAGACTGCTTTGCATGTCAAATGATTTCACTCCTTTAATCTCCCTAGGATGGTTTCAGGATGGTTGATTCAGAGGGCACAGAGCCCCAACACATGATGGCCCTACCTGGACTACTGTGTCTGGCTCTGGGACCCCCAACACAACTAAGACATGGATCTGTTGGTACAAGTCCAAGGAAAAGCCATTAAGCTGATCACAGGGCTGGAGCACCCCTCCTATGAAGACAGGATGAGAGAGTGGGGGCTGTTCACCCTGGAGAAAGGAAGGCTTTGGGAAGACCTTACAGCACCTTTCAGTACCTAAGTGGGGGGCTACAAAAGGGCTGGAGAAGGACTTTTTGCAGGAGTGTGCCATGACACGACAAGAATTCTCCTTGAACTGAAGGAAAGTAGTTTTAAATTAGTTGTTAGGAAGATATTTTTTACTGTGAGTGTGGTGAGGCACTGAAACAGGTTACCAAGAAAGGCTGTGGATTCCCTGTCCTTGGAAGTGTTCAAGGCCAGGCAGGATGGGGCACTCTGAGTAACCTAGTCCAGCAACAGTTACCCATGTCCATGGAAAGGGGGTTGGAACTGTATGATCTTTAAGGACCCTTCCAACCCAATCTGCTCTGATTTTTCACTTATATGACAGTGCAGTAGGTGAATCAGACTAAATGGCTGTATTCCTTCTTATTACACTGGAGAGTCAAGAGAAACTGAGTGACTTTAAATTTTAATGAAAGGCATTTAAAGCACTCACTTTTTGCCTCAGATTTGTCAGAATAAGAGCATGCAGTCAGTGACTTTCTGCTGATGCTTGCTGATGATTGATGAGGCCATGATTGGTTGATTTGTGGGTCCAGGCTCTAAGCTATTTCTTTATGACAGTAGAGATACAGAAAAAATCAGGCCCCAGACAAGGGCTTTTCACCAGTAGATAACTTTCCCATGGCTGCCCACTTCTATGATAGCATTTCATTTTCCTTCTCTGATTTCAAATGCAGGGGAAACCTGTACATTATTGTTTGGACAGTATGCTGTACAAGTCCAGCGCTCTTCATTGCATGAAGAGAAGACTCCCTTGTGAGGGTTGGGGTTTCTTGTGGCAGAGACAAGGTGTTTGCCACTTCATCTAGCTCATAGCTTTGGGTGTGGTAATGCACAAGGAAGCTTTGCATGTAAGTGCCCTGTACCTTGAGCTTCATCCAAGCTTAGCCTGGATATTTGCCTGCAGACAGGCAATTCTGGATGACAGATGGAGACTGGAAGCAAAATGAATTCAAGCAATCAGATAAGGTGGGCTGGGACTGCATTCTGCAGATGTGTTTCTTTCCCTTTCGTGTATGAGTACAAGATCAGCAGTGTCATAGTGGCAGTGAGCTAAAGATTCAGCAGAAGCAAATCTTACAGGGGGAGGCATTTTTTTTGGAGTAGCATGGTATAGTTTGAGAAAAAGACAAGCCTTTGAAAACAAAATCCCTTATCAGGGGCTTTAAGTGAGTACTGTTGGAGTACTGTATTGCTAGGAAACTGCCTCATTTACAGCCATTAATGAGTCATCTTCTGCTCTGACTGTTTTGAATTCTGTTCCAATACCTCTCAATGATATTTTTAAGATTATAAATACTCATATTATTTCTCCCGCTCTCAGAGACAAAACTCCTTACAGGGTTTTTTTCTAAAACCAAGAGTAAATTTGGCTTGTTATAAATGGATTTGTAAGAAATATGGTTGCTTCACCTATTTTAATAGAATAATAAAATCATAAAAGGAAGACACAGTTCCTTGTCTTTTTCCATATGTATCAAGTAAAACAAAAACAATAAATGTGCAGGGCAAAGAGTTTGTTCACAAGGCCAAGCATGCCACTAAAGTGGTTTGCATCAATATTACTTAATATATGGAGAGGACTGCAGCAAGTATACAATGAGTGTCCACATTAAAGTGATGTTAACTGCAGCTGTGCTTCCTTTTCACTGGGTTACACTGAATTCTTAAAAAAACTAAGCCTGTTTACATTGCCTTTTTAAGTTCCCTAAGGCTGCAGCTTGCTCTCCATCTAGACAAGTGTCTACAAGTATGGTTGAGATAACCTGTTGCAATATAGGAAATACCACATGTCCACACAAGCTGTTAGGTGGTGTAGAACACTGCACAATGTTCCTGGTCAGGCCCTCAACAGGCTATTGCAAAGGCAAATTAAAAGGCAGGCAAATTAAAAAGAAGGCCACTTTTACGATTGTATAAGCATAGCTGTTAGTCAGGTGCAAAGTTTTCACACAAAGATACAGTAGCATTCAACTTTTGGACATTTCTGTCAATGCCTCAGCTACTTTTTTCTTACATATTCATGCTTGCCACCAGCTAGAATCTGTTCTTGTACGCCATCTGAAGTGCAGGCCAGTTAATTAATTCAGCACTGGGAACTGGGCTCCTCATATTTCCTGAGAAGGGAGACCAAATACTCAGCTGTACATTTCTTTACCATTTGAGTAAACCTGGGTAAATTGCTCATCCTAGCTTGGCTCCTCCTCCTTCGTGCAAGCCCACTGGCCTCAAGAAAGCACTGCTCTTCCAGTACATAAGGGGAAACTGTCATGATGCAGGTTTCTAGCAGAGAGGGGTCTACCTAGCACACTGCTATCATTCCATGAGGGCCACAGGGATGACTCCTCAGCGGCAGGACCTTCATATGGAAGCATGGAAGGCTGAGCTGCTGATCAGCAGATGTTTGGTAGCAGATGGGATACTGTCCTGAGATGGACGCAGGGGTGACTCACAAGGACAGGTTGAAAAATGACATTGAGTATTTTGGTTGCTTCAGAAGCCTACATTGCTACAACAAACCTGTTTGTGATCTGAACCAAGCCCTGCTCAGTGATTTGCAGAAGGGGTAACCAGTTGTGGTTTCTGCTCAGAGGGATAGGAGATATTGCAGTGCTGAAGCAAAGCAACTCCCCAAACACTGTTTAGTTCAGCTGCCTCCTGGGGATCAGCCCTTCAAGTTGTAGTAGAGCAACTTACAGAAGCCAGTGTTCATGCACTCTGACTACTCTGTAGATTAGATTTTATGACAGGCAGAAACTTCCCCAGAGCACTTATTTTAAACAGTAACTGGGAGCAGCAGTAATGTGTGCATTTTCCCCAAGCTAGTCATCTCAGTCTAGATAATGGGATTATTGCCATCTTGTGAGTTGGGGACCCCATGAATGACACCAGAACATGTTCCTACAAAATTAATGGGTAGGCAGGAGCTCTGCATTTGAAAATCTAATCTTAAAACCTTGGAGACTGATTAAATTACATCTCTGAGCCAGGAACAAAATGTAGCTTCATGCAAATTGTGCTCCTGCCCATGATTTTTTGTTAGCACTGGAGAATGATTTACTGTTGGGGTTTCAGAGGCTGTTAAAGAGTGTGGTGTATACTAATCTCATGATTATTTAGTCAGATGTTAGGAACTACATTACTTACCCAGAACTCTTCTACTGGCAATATAAAGGGAAGGGTAATCTATTTTCATATTACACCCATCTCCATGGCATCTGGGTAGCCAATGACTGGGCTGAGAGAGGATGGTTGTTGCACAGGTTTTTTTCAGATTTCCTTTAAGAGAAAGGACTTCTGTCATACAGAAAAGCATAAACAAGTATCTTCATTAGAGTTCATGAATATGCCTATTTTCCAGCAGCCTATAAGAGATTTTTTTTATTCTCCTCCCTTTTTTCAAACCTGGACAGTGTTGATCTGTCAGTAAGAATGGAAGACAAGACTTTCTGTTCTAAGGGGTGAAAAAAAAGGGCTTTAGTTGATGCAGTAAATGTTATTTCAGTACAAGATGTTTATATGTTTTTTTCTGATTTCACAGGAAATACTCTGAGCTTCACATTTACAGAGCCACGTTGGCCGACGCTGGGGAATATGTATGCAGAGTGAGCAGCAAGCTAGGAAATGACAGTACTAAAGCCAGTGTTATTATCACAGACACCAATGGTAAGGCTTGACTCATTATTTTACTGTCATATTCAGAAACACCATGTACTAAAGCTGCCAGCAGGACAAAGGGCTTTGGAGCAGGACAAAGCTTGGCAAGTGAAGTGGAAGTGGAAGCACTGAAATCTATTAGGTGACTAAGAAAGTAGCTGGGCCTGACTTATCTGTTATTTAGCTGAGGTGCTTGATTTTCCTTACAGATAAATAGGATGTCTCCCACAGGTGTCAGGACAGATCAGCATTTTCTGTGTAACACCAAGTCTAAGACACAGTCTAAACAGTCAAGATAAGAAAAAGATGAAGGGAAGGGAATATTGTTCTAATTCCCGTTATACACAGTGGGCGAAGCTTGAATGTAACCTAAAACATGTCATAGTCTGAACTTCTCTCTTTAAGTAATATTTGTATTTCTCTGACTTCCACCATTTTTGCTTTCACATATGTTGATAAGTTTTTCTTTTGATTTCTAAAATAATAAAGACACAGGCATGAATGTATTTGAAGGCAGATTATTCAAAGGCATGAGTGTGATTCAAGTACTTTGATTCAGGTATTGTGATTTAAGGTTATTTCCCTAAATATGCATGATAACTAAACTGATAGCATTCAGGCTTACTCAAAAGATTTACAGTTATTACAGATTGCTGGTTTTGCAGGGCTCATTTCATTTACAGGGAGTTACAATTGCTTCTGAGGAAATTTTGTGAGTGTTTCCATTACACGCAAATATATTGCAGTACTGTTTCTTCTTTGGAAAGGCATTGGAGGCAGCAGTTCAGCTTAAATCTTGTTTTTCAGGTGTGACTTTGACTAATTCAGCTCCCATAATTCAAAGTCCAGTGTCCAGCCAGTTGTGAAGTGCCAAACAAACATGCTCTTATTAGCAAACAAAGCTGAAGTTCTCTGCATATCTTAGATGGGTTAAAGATGTTGTGGCAACGTGAATTTACCAGGCATACTTTTCTGTTCCACATTGTGCTCTTAAATGGGAGATAGGCATTTACATAAACAGAAAACCAAATGTAAACCTTTTCCAGTGGGATTTGTCTTTGTCTATCTGCTGTTTTGTAATCACATGGCAATTTCTTGACTGTATTCACTTTGTGTATTTGCTATTCTGTTTCATCAACTAAAGAATCTCAAGTGCTAGGATTTCATTCTAGCTGTATGGTATTATAATCATGAGCAGATGTCAAGAGACTGATATAAAAGATCAAGTGTTATTTACTGGAATGTTACTAAGAGGAAAAATGGGTAGGTGTTTCTGTGTAGTTTTGTAGACTCTCTTGGTTTCCATGAATACAAAATTTGGTTGCTCCGTAGCAGCTTACATGGAAAGCTCCTGTACCGTTTCCATAACTCAACTGTAGGCACTGTGCCTAGGCAGTGATATAGATAAATGCAAAAAAAATGCTTAACCATTTTCTATTACTTTCTCAGACAAGGAATAATGTGTCATGGGAGTGCATGTGGGACCTCATTCCTATGCTTCATGACATGAATTTTTCAACTTCCTTTTGGGCTATGCTGTATGACTGCAAAACATTCCTGTTGCAGGGGGACAGGAGCTTGGTGTCAGTTAAAAGTATTGGCGGACAAGCCCTGATATGTGCATCTATAACATATATGTTAAAATCTGTCTAATGTGTTATGAAATGTAAGTTGTTTAAAACACAGACATGCATGCAAACTCCCTTGAACATGGGGCAAACTTGAATGCAGTCTAAACCTGGCAGCTGGCTCTTGTCTGTAAAGATCTGAACTGGAAACTCAATGATATCTGAACTGGAACATCTCAGTGATATTTGATCATCTAGACTCAGGCATAACAGCATTCATTGGTTGAATAAATCAATCATGCATGTTTGGTTGATACACATACGTCTGAGCTCCCTCTGCTTACTGCTGCTTGTAAATCACCAATAAAATTGTTCATAATTTTCCTGCTATTGGTGGAATTTTCCACTTGGATTTGAGAAACAGCATGGGCAACATCTGGTGACTTAAGAGCAACAGATCCCTACCACCTCAAAGGACAGCATCTGCCTTGCAAACAGGGATAGACCCCCTGCACAGGTGACCTCCTCACCCCTCCTTCCCCCACATTCCCTGACCTCTTCCCCTTGCTAGTTTAATGACAGATTTGGGATCCAAACTCGGTAATGAGGCCTGAAGGGCAGTCCTTACTCGGGTCCTGTGTATCTGGGAGGTCCTGCAATGTTCATAAGAAAGAAGGAGTTTAAAATTTAAAGGAAAAATAAAAACCAAAACAACAAACAAAAATCCAGCATATTTAACTCTTACTTGTTATTAGCTGTTAATGGGCTTTTGGGGAAGCCCTTGGGGTCCAGTGTAGCCCAGGTGCCCCTGTAGAAAACTAAAGTGCGGGTATCCAAGAAGGCTGAATCTCTCAAAGTGGGGAGAAAGTTTACCTTCTTCCACCTCCAGCAGATAGGGTAACAGTGAGGTAAAGAAAAATGCACCAGAGTGCCTGACTTTCTTACGGTCATACTGATCTGCTCTGCCATGTGAACTATAACTTAAATTATGACCTTTAGTTGAGTGACCTCACCTGGTCATGTTTATTATGTGTGCCCTGCTAACTGCAGACTAGATCTTCCTTTCCCTTTTTGCTAGGTGCTTTAAGAGTGGGCATTTTATTTCCACTGTAAGATTAGTGCTTTTCAATATCTAAAAAAATTCCTATTTTAAATTTCCTAGAATTTTGTCAAACTAGAAGTATTTTAGTTGAAATTTTCTTTGCTGGTGTTATGCCACAAAAGATAATTCCAGGGCCAGACCAAAGATTTGTCTATCGTGGTGCCTTGTCTTTAACATCAACTAGCAATGGACAGTAGGAAAAAATGTATGAAGAAAAAGGCAAATATGTTGAGGTTTTTCCCCAATAATAGGAAAAGCCACACATTTACCATTGAGGTCGCATATTGGAAAGTTGCTGATTTCAACTCCCTGCTCCAAGCATAGAAAAATCAGTATTTCTCAATAAAACTGCTGTAAAACTTTTTGTTGTTGTTTTTGGTGAGCAAAGACCTTATTTTTTCCTAATGTCATTCCCAGAAGTGGTAAATTTTTCTGCCTAGAACAGTAATATTCAATGCAATAGTAACTCCTGTCCTTCTTACTGTTACTGTTATTGTAAACATTGTTACTTAAAACTGCCTAATTTGCTCTTGTGTAAGTTTTTGCTACACATAAACACGAACACGCACCACACACAAACTGTATTAACCTACACAGACTTTTAAATTTTCCAGTTGTACTGGAAGAAATATAAAGCCTTTTTTATAGAGCCATGTGTGTGGATTAACAATGTAACAAATACAAAAGTAGCTTGACAATCACAGTTTTCACCAGTCTTAATAGCAAGCAATAGAAGCTATTCTGTTCTCTTTTAAATTTATAATGAATATAACTTGCCCACAGGATATGAGCTGCCTTCTTATTTTCATTCACTCATACTCATGTATGGTCCCCTAAGAAAGATTGTAATTGAGGTCAGAATAGAGCAATGTAGTTCTCCTGGTATTGTATAAATAGTGCACAAGTTTGCTAATGCAATAGTAACTGCTTTTTTTGAGCATCCTAATTTGTTACTTTACCCTGGCAAAATTATTGAGTTGAATTTTTCATGGATTTTCTCATCAGCATAGGACCTTACTATGCTTAGTAAATAACAGTGACAGAATACTTCACAGCCAAAGCTTTCCACTTGCTCACAAAATGCTTATTTACACAACTAGCTAAGTGATATTTTTTATTAAAGAGTCAAGCATGCTCTAGCTGCATGTGGTGTCAGTCTTTTCCATTAAAACCTGTTGACCTGATTCTTTTGCCTCTCTAAGGATGTTTGCTTTGCCCAGCACGTTTCAGGGTACAAAAGTGTGGATTCATGCAGAGATATTTCAAAAGCCAGAAGTCTACAATGCTGGTTGACTGCTGGGTTGTGTGCACGGTGTTGTGTGAGCACTATTCCTTCACATCTGTGGAAAGTGAGTTGATGTGGTTTGACTCAGTAGTGTGGGTGGCTGGGACAACTTTGCTTGAATTGATGGGTACAAGTACTCAGGTGATCTGTTAATGTATCTCAGTTGTAGACAGAGGTGAGCCTTGATAAATTCATTAGCTATACAGTTAGTGGCCTATGCAAGCTTCTGGATTTGTATCCATAGCACTTGTAGTAGTAACAGCTCCAATACAGTAATCAATAAGGATCTGATATTCATCATTCATTAAATTTTAATATGCTCATCCTCTTCTGAAGACAGGCAATAGCTTAGCTTCAAGAAGATGACTGAGAAATAAGTAAATAAAAGTATATCTTATATCTAGCATCCATAGAGCATGTGACCAGCTACGAAATACGTCAAGTGCAAAAAGAGTCCCTTCTTTTGTCCAAGACTTGATTAAAGCAGGAGATCAGGGTATCTCTTCTCTGTAGCATAATTACAGGCAACCTGGGCCATAGCTTGTTTCAAACTAGCTGGCAAAATGGGTCAGATTCTCAACTGGAGCAAATCAGCATGCCTGGACCAGTGTCACTGACTTGGTCCTAGAAAGAAATGTAGCCATCACTCAGTTTGGTATTGCAGTTCCCCAAAGAGTACCCTTGAACCGTTCCAATTTGACATACTTGGACTGAGGGTAGTGTTCTTTTAATCTGATTCAGGTCAGTAGTTTCTTGGAGAAAAAAGGGGAAAAGTATGGTAGTTTTAAAAAACAAAAAGTTAGTTTAGCCATTGGATCACCCTGTGTCTTTAACCACATATGCCTGCATGCCTCTGAGGCCTCAGACTGTCTTACCAGCCTTCTTCCCAACTGCTGCTTGCTCTATCATCTGTCAACTGAGTGACAAAGGTCTCAGATTCTCTCCTTTTCTCAAGGTGTATTTTAGCTTGTGCCATTGTTTGTATAATTCAGATGATATTACCTGAATAGCACAAACAATGCAAAAGGCTTAAAACTTGCATCACTGCCAGAAAGTACACTTCAGGAAGACACAAAGCTTGTTTGCAGCTCTACCTACCTAGGGTGTCATGGTGTCTGAATCCTCCTCAGAGCCCAGGTTGTTGTCACTGTCACAATTCTCAGAGCCACCACCTTCAAGCCTGCACTAATAAGATCAACCAAATCCCTTCAGTTTGCTCAAGCAGGCTTTTTTGTGTTAGGTCTTTGACAAACTAACTGGGGAAAAAAAGGCTATGAGGGTACACACAAGGCTATTCACAATAGCAGCTGTAAGACTCTCAAAAAATTGGAGAAAAGGCTTTTACTGAGGAGGAGAAGGGCCTTCTGCCTCCCTCAGAGCCATACAGCAGAGCTTGTTGCCCATGCAGAGTTGCCTCCTCTCCGCAGCCCAAACAAAGCTCCCTGTCTGGAAGGATGGATCAACACATCAAGGCCAGTAAGGTGGTGGGGTTGCCAGGAGTCCTGTGTGAGTTGAAGGAGCTCTTCCCTGTTATGTCAGTTAAAAGCAGAAGATATTGCTGGCCAGAATACTAAGGAAATAGGACTGAGAGGCTGCAGGGACTGGCTCTTTAAAGCATCCCCAAACAAGAATCTCTTACCAATCTTTCTGTATGTTTACAATAAGAAAGCCCCAGCACAAACATACCTGGTTTCAGGAAACAGCACTTCACCAAGTACTACTAAAAGTGCCAGGGGATATAACTAGCTTTAGCCTCTGAGGTAGCTGCTCCTCGTGGGAAGTTAAATGTGATGATGAACACAGGCTGCCATCTCAATACCCTAGCAGATTGCAGCAGCAAAAGTATAATGATTGAAAAATGCTTCCAGCTCTTTCACCTCAGGCAAGTACTGACAGCCCACTATGAGAAGTCTCTTTTTTGTTTTTTGCTTCTTGTGTTCAGATAGCTTCTCATGTGGATCTGTGCTAGCTTTCTCAGGCAGTGCAAAATGCCTTTCTTAGCATTGTGGTGTGCAGTAATCAGTACATACAAATGTTGTGTCTTCCAAATGTTAGCATCCATTGTTAGTGTTGCTAACACGGCTGTTTCTAGTGGGGCTTGATAATGTGTGACTTTGCCACATGTTTTCCAAATGTATTTCTCAGCACGTTTCAGGTGTAGGAGGCACTGGCTGTATTTTCCACTGGCAGGGAAGCTTCCCGTTGGCGTTTGTACTAACACAGCTGGGCTGGGGAGATGCCAGTAAGAAATGCTCCATCAAGCTCAGCACAGGCACTAAATGGAACATGGTTTCTCTAATGGTGAAAGAAAAATTTGCTCCAGTTGTGCCAGATGCTGAGCTATGCAGCTGTCAGACCTGTTCCATCTCCTGATGTGACTAAGAAAAGGTTAATTGCTCAGACAACCCAGCTGCACAATAACAAACTTCTGCCATACCCAAAAAATTGTCCTGGAAGCTGCCTGGATACTGACCACTATGTTCCAAGACCTAATGCAAAGGTTTTGACCTTAAAAATTTTACTTACGGTACTCACTTTCATGCCACGCATCACTGGCTGCCAAGGAAGTGCTGCATAACACATTCTCTCCTATTAGTGACATGAAACTGGGATGTACTAACTAGGAAAATACTATATTTGCCAAAGAAAGCTGGACCAAAATGGAAAAAAAATGTGAAAGAAGAGCAAGCAAGTAAGCAGTTAAAATACAGAGTCAATATTAAAATTTAACAAGAGAGAAGTTGAATGGAAGACAGTTGTACTAGTTTTGTCTCTAGTCAAGTTTCTGTGAACTCTGGAGACAACGAGCAGAGAACTACTGGAATCCAGATTCACTAAACAGAACAAAAACATTCCTGGGTTTCATTTTCCTAAATCGCTTATGAAGCTTTTTCTAAATTCTGTTTTACCTACTAGATGATTCTTGGTGTGCCTTGAGCTTTCAGGGCAAGTCTTTTTTCTTGGCATTCAGAGCCTTTCTCCAGCTGTAGAGTTGAAACTTGTGCAGCTGCACTGAACTGTACCACTTCAAGTTTGAAATGTGTTTTGAGAACTTGGAAAAGTCCAAGATTGTTGCTTAATACAGCTGAAGAGCAGTTTGTTCACACCTAAGAAATTGCACACAGTTGTGGCTTGTGGGGATGGCAGAGCACTCAAAATTAATTCTGTCCTTGGAAGAAGGTCTCTGTGCAAGTCTGTGAAGTCTAAACAAAGGCTTTCTACATTCTGTGATCTCCCATCTGTGCATTTTGCATTAGACAGGATCTAAGTATGGCAGCATCATCCCCCTTAGCCATCAGCCACTTCAACAAGTGCGCATAAGCAGTCCATGCCAGTATGTAACTAGCAATAGCATGTGGAGATATACATAGGACCAGTATGGAAGAGCAACTTTTCTCATCTCTTCAGCAAAGCAGCTGTTTGATTTCTATCACAGAGCCCCCAGCGGTCCATGAGGGACAGGATTTGCATGTGTGACTTAGAAGATTTCCCTGAAGTGGCAAGTCACACTGTTGGATGTACTTACCAGCAATTCAAGTGATATGAACAGGGATACGTCTTTGCAAAATTTAACTGCCTAGAAGCATAAGGAGTGAATACTCACACTGACATCTTACAGAAACAGAGCCATCTGCATGATTTCTCCTGTTGCCACTGATCAGTTATTCCCAGAGGAAAATGAGAGATTGAACAACTGGCTTCTTTCAGAAGGAAAAGGCCCTTTTTTCTTCAGTTTTGCTAGTAGGCACCACCACTTTTTGTTTTGTTCCGGAAAGGAAACTTTTGCAAGTTGATGTCTGATTGGAGCCTCTGCCCACTGAAGCACAATGTAACCTTGCTTCTTTGAACACTCATTTTTCTAGTCCATTCTGGAGCTGAATGCTGTTAGAGGCTCGTCTGACACCATATTATAACTTCTTGTTGCCTCTTGTGTTTTCCAGAGAGTACCAGCAAGATACCAGTATCAACAGAAGTCACAAAAACTTCTTCACGTAAGTTGAATTAACAGACCCTTTCTATCTCTTTCTCTTCATTTCTTCTTGACACTGCTTCTACAGCTCTGAGCAGCTCCTTCTTAGTAGAGAACAATTCATCTACATCCAGCATCTCTGTTTCTGCATATCACCTTGCACATTGAGCTACTTCAGGGACCAAGAAATTAATGAAGAAGGGTTAAGCATACATTTTACTATCTTGGGGCTATATCAAGGAAGCTAATTTGGTCTGCAGTTGTCAGGCTGCAGCAGCCCAAGTGAAGAAGTATTTGTTAGGAACTGTGTTTTAAAAAAACTCTTACTTCGTTCTCCTATAAATCCTAGCAGCTGCTTTATGAGTTTGCTGAGTGTATAGGTGTATTGATGTGTCCTCAAGAAAGTCTGTTGCCTAGACTGCTCTGTTCCTCAGGGCTCTACATACGATTCCTGACAGCTCTGCAGGGTCTATGAGTGTAGACAGGTAACTCACTGTCAGTAATTTAACCAGTTCAAAATAAAGCACTTTTGAAACTGCCTTGGCATACTAGGAGCCTTCTCCAGGTGGTTTCCTTTCAGGCTGATAGAATTTGCTTTTAGCAAGCTGCCTGCACTTACAGATTGCATACTTCCAGAATTACTTCTGGAACTGACCCCAGTGAGAAGCCGCTTTCATTATTTAAGTGTTAAGAGTTACTTAATATATGGCCACAATACAAGCAATTGTGTCTACTGCTGACTTTTTGGATGAGACAATTGTAGATAAACGTTTATAAGCTGAGCAACCCAAGGATTTATAAGATGCATGTACTCTACTTGCAAAGAGGCTGGAGTCCTACTAGCTTTTTTGGGAAAGCTATGTCTGGCAGAGACAGGTTTTAGTGTGAAATGACAGTGTTTGTAGGCTAGATTAAGGAAAACAGTGTGATTGCCAGATTTTGCATTTAGCATGCCTGCAGCCTTTCCTTTGATGCATCTGTGTGTGTGGTGACCTACTTCTGAAATCTTGGCATTGCTGCCTGACAGAAAAGACATTGGTTGCGCCCATATTCTTTCATGTTCTCAGTGGGGCCTGTCACTGATGCTTCACTGGGTATATATGAGACCACATAGCTAATAGCTAGTGTCCTGTAACCATTGGAACCATTTTTGTTCGAGGAGGGTGACACGCTGGTCACTGACTCCACTGGGCTTGCCTTGCCTTCTCCCTTGTGCAGCAAGAATGCAGTCCCTACACTTTGCTGCCTTCTTTCCCATGAATTAGAGTTCTTGTTCTTGAGTGGTCTCTTTCCCTACTTGTGTCCCTTCAAGTGCCTGCTGTTACGGTACTGTCCTCCTCTTTACTGCTATTGTGCCGCTGGAGAGGAGGAAGCTGGGATGTTCAAAAAGCTGGCTGCATTCCTGATGAATCTCTGCACTGCCAGATTTCATGCCAAGCAATACATCACGTTATTGTCCTGCAGGACAGCAAAAAGCAGTACATTCAGTGGCTGTTTGTTGAGGTCTTCTCATGGAGCTCTGAGGAGGTCCTTGAACTGTGGCTGGAGCAGAGACCTGCTTAGTCCCAAACCCAGCCAGGTGCTGGTTTTGGTACTATTCTATCCCAGCCCTGCGTCCAGACCACGTCTTTCTCTAACACTTGAGTTTCTGGGTGACCAGTAGTGCCTGTGGTTTTTGGGCACTGCTGATTTTTCCCAGGATTTGCAAATGAAAATAAGTTATGTGTTGCTTCTTTAATTGAAGATAGACTATTGTGAAATGCTGGTGTTCAAATCAGCAGAATCTGGGTCTCTTGAAGTATTGCTACAGATACTCTTTGACGGTAGGAGGACTTACAGAGCTGTCTTAGTTTTTAAGCGTGGTTTTACTCTGCCTAAAACCAGACTTTATTAGGCAACAGATTCATCTTTTCAGCGTGACATGACATGTTAAATGTTTCACTAAAGAGCATGCAGTATGCCTGACCTGTTCCCTATGATGGTTCCCTAGGATGGTCCCTGTTCACAGGATGGTTGTTACCACCTTTACAGCCTTCATCCCTCTCCACACTGGCGTATCAGATTGCCACCTTAGGTAGAATATTCTCTCTTCAAACTCTTCCCTCCAGCTGACAGTACTTCTCAAGCCTTTATTCCTGTATGACACCATATATGATTTTCTAAGACAATGAAAGCCCATGAAGCCACCTAAATGCATGGCTCTTAATTGCTATGTGGTTCAGGTTCCTACAGGTCAAGACATTCAGACCTCACTTCAGTCTACCTGCTTCGTCTATAAACCTTTCTGAATGCTTCCTTTGTGTGATTTGTGTTGAGGTCCCTTTCCTTCAACTGTTCTACAAGATTATTTACCATTCTTTTTCCTTTCTTTGTAACCACATTGGGGCTGGTGTTATGTCCCATTTTGGTCTGGAATGTGTTCTGTTCTCCCTTGCATCTACAGCTCTCTGCAGAGGTGGTGATATGCCTCTCTCTCAAGCCACAGAAGTCTTTAACTATAGTTATGATAGGCCCAAATGCCTTACTGTTCTTTTGGAGTTATGTGAGAAGAAGATAAGAAGCTAGTGCTTTCTGGGTCAACATGTGGATCTTCAAGACCAACTGCTTTCCTCTTTCCTCTGATGCTGTCAGAAACAGCTGAAAATTTTACTCTGTCTTTGCCAGTTTTCCCCTGGCCTTTCCTCCCAGGACTATGGAGCATTTTTGGTGTAATTGATTATTCACAGTGTGCCTAGGACATGCTGAACCAACTTTGAAGTTCTTTGCTTTCTCAAGCTATCTCACTTTTTCTCTGCTCTGCTGGATTTCTGTCTACTGAGGAAAAAAAAATTTAAATAAACCTCTACTGGGGGAAGATGTTCAGGCTCCTCCAGTATAGTGCAGAAGCTGTGACTGTATTCTTACAACTTTATTGTTACTTCTGTGTGTTGCAGAACCCATGCTTAGGATACAAGCTTCAACAGAAGGAACAAACACTTCCTCCTGTAAGTATATACAAGTTGTTTAAATTATTGCTGGCAAGACCCTCAAGTATATTTCTCCCTTGCTAGCTCAGAAAAAATTGTGCTTCTATCTAAACCTGCATTAAGAGATCAGGAGAGACTGAGTGGGATTCCTGAACTATTTGTTATATATTATTAGAACCCTCAGAGACATGCTCTTTGTGTATTTTGGTCTAAACACCTTCCTTCAGAAAGTTCAAATGTGCATTTGGGCAGGGCAAGGGAAGAGGAAACTATTCCAGTGTTTCCTGCCTGGAAATCTCTTCCCTGTCTTCCCCAGGCAATGTATGGCTTCAAACATTGTCTCCTCCACCTCCACAGCCCCTGTGGCCCTGGGGTAGCTGGAACACCCTTCAGGTCCAGCCATCCCCACATGGGTGCATTTCCCTTCAGCATGTTAAGAGTTCCTTGGGCTCCTTCTTCTGTGCCCCACTACCCATGGGAAGGAGATGAGTAAGGTGAGGACATCTTTTTATGTGTCTTCCCTCAGCTATGACAGAGAGCCAGAAATGGTTCTTTCCTGGGAAAGAGGTTGTTCCTCTTCTTATCTCAGGAGCACACAGGGAGCTAAGGGGGTACCGGTGGAGAAAGTGACTCTTTTCTTCCTCAGTAGTGATGCTTCCCAGGGAAGCATGCATTACAGCCATAATCCTATACACTTTCACCCTTGAGAACAATTAGGAAGAGCCTTCCAGCTCTTTGCTAGAACCAAATCCACCATCCTATCAGCCTGGTTTTGAGCAGTCTTCCACTGAAGGCCACTTCACACAATCAGAGTCAGTGTGGTTGTGGGAGGTAGCATATTAACTTTCCCTTAAAGCAGTAAGTGTTGCCAGCTGCTAGGAATAGGATGGCAAGTAAGATAGACCAATGGTCCAATCCAGACTGACAGTTCTTGCTATAAAATGTGGTGTGTGCTGTATAGCAAACTATACATGAATGCCCTTAACTCACATCTAATAGCTGCTGTAGCAGCACTAGGAGGAAAGGTCAAAGTCATATCTCTGGATTTTTCTAGATTTTCCTCTCAGCTACTAGTCTGATAATTTTTAAGTGTGTGTTGAAAAAATTAGAGAAATTTGATCGGTTATTTAAAAAGCTTTCTGCCAGCAAGGTGAGAAGAGTTAGTTTTTGGCCTCCTTTTCCCCTTGATGCCTAGCCACAGAGTAGGCAGGGATAATTCCTGGAGCAATTTAAAACAGTAAATTGTCTCTGTTCTGTTCTCAGAAGCATTAATGTATACTGGGATTAGTACTATTCCAGTCACTAAAATAAGTAATGGAGGAGAGAGGGCAATATTGGATATTGCTGCCTCTGCTGGGTAGGAAAAGCAGGAGGGAGCCAATGTTTATTGCTAACAGATGTGAATGTCTACTCACACTACAGAGCGATGAGGGAATTGAGTCCACATACGTATTCTAAAGTTCTTTAGGGCTTTTCTTTTCTGAATTTCAGGGGGACATGTCCATTTCACACTTGTCACTGTCAATCTTGTAGCAGCCACAGGAGATAAAATGAACTGTTTCCTTCCACTTCTCAGACAATACCAGATGTTTAGAGAACATGCCAGCACTGTCACTGTTGGCCAGACACTGGGAAAGACCTGAAAACAGCAGAGTGATTCAGTAGGTTCTCTCCCCCAGGGCTTTCTCAAGAGAACAGACATGTATCGTGCTTTGCTTCTTTTGGAGTTTCAGTGACAGATATTCAGAGAGGAAGAAGTTTTAAAAAAATACCATCTCTGTAAGACACTCCGCAAATGATATCCCAAAACTGAAGATCCCTGTCCTGCTATGTGCACATATTCCTACACTCCCTAAAATCAAGTCCATTTTGAGAGTGTGGACCTCCATTCTTAAATAAAGGAGAAAGTACAGCCTGGTGATCTGATTGACAGGTCAGTAATCCAAGGAAGAAGGAAGGAAATTATTGCTTTTGTGTCCCGTTTCATAGTGTGAGACTTTTTGACACGGATTGTTAACGCTGACCCTGACAGATAGAAATACTTCCCTCCTTCTCTTCTACCTCAGCCCAAGGATTGATTCATATATATTTATTTTGTGCTGTGTAATCACAGAATCATAGAATTTGGGGTTGGAAGGGACCTTAAAGAACATCAAGTTCCACCCTCTTTGCCATGCAGATGGACACCTTCCGCTAGACCAGGTTGCTCCAAGCTCAATCTACCGTGGCCTTGAACCCTGCCAAGGATGGAGCACCCACAACCTCTCTGGGCAACCTGTGCCAGTGCCTCACCACTTGCACAGTACAGAATTTATTCCTAATATCTAATCTAAACCTACTCTCTTCCGGTTTAAAGCCACTTCCCCTTGTCTTATCGCTATATGCCCTAGTTACAACTTTCATTGGAGCCCTGTGTACTCTCACTAGCAAGGACTGCAGAGGCCATTCTTAATCATAGAAAAATTTGGGGATGGACGACATTTTTCTACCCCTTGTTTCCCAGGACTGCCATACTCTGAAACCAGTGCCGTATGACCCTGTGACTTTCTTCTCCTCAGATCCTGGAGTGGGAAAAGTAAATCCGAGACTTCAACCTAATGCCTTGTTATTAAGGGTTCAGTCAACTATGCATTCAAGACAAGAGAATGAAAATGTCTTTTTACTCGCCTGGGACTTGTTAAAGGAATCTTGGCTCCTCACCCCAATAGCATACATATGGCAGTTTTCCTCTTCCTTAGAAAATTGGTCACAAAACTTGCATTCTCATTTGTAAGTTACAACTTACATGGAAAGAAATTCAAAAGCAATCAGGTTTCCTAGGCTAAAATCATCAGCACTGCACAGAGGCTTCTGGTAAATGTATTTTGCAGGTACCTTTGTGTGGTGCAAGAGGGGAGAAGGGAATTAATGAGATGCAAGCTGGTTAGAATTACCACAGTTCCTGTTGTGTGGGAACCATCAACAGCACAGTATGGGTGTACAGACCAGGAATGATGCTCAACCTAAGCTTATTCTTTCTATGGACAAAATCAGTCTGGAAACCCATGCTCTAAGACCTAAACTGTATCAAAAGTTGAGCATTTATAGCAGTAGGAAATGAGGAAGTTGCACAGAGACAGAGCCTGGGGGGAGTATGTGTCAAATGGAAGCATTCGCTGCGCCTTGCAGCGTTACGCACATACTTGTTTGCACTGCCTACTAAGGGCTTCTCCCTAAACGGTCTATAGAGGCACTTCCTCCAGCAAAGAGACAGGGCATGCTACGTAGTCTGCATGTTTCAGATGTGATTGTCTGACCTGGGGATTCTCAGTTCAGATTTGTCTATTTGCGCAAGATGGTGAGCTGGCAAGCGTGGCGCTGGACGAGTCTAGAGCCTATTCTCTGCAGCATGCTTCCTCCTGTCCACTATCTAGCAGGTTGATATGATGCCCAGCTGGAGGCAAGAATATGGATAAAGAACAGCTAGGAGGCTGATCTCGTCTTGCCTGTTTGCTTCTTTTTTCAGAGGAATACAGAATGAAGTTTTTTTAGCTTTTGACTGTAGAGAAAGACACAGTATTGGTTGTCTGCCCAATAGATAACTTTAAACTTGTTTTTCTACAGACTTTCATGTTGGCCTCTAAAACCTGCACAGAATTTTTTAGAAGAAAGATTAATTGGATGAGAAATGTTCCAGTTTGGACTGCTCATCTCTCCTCTCTGGAGTTATTAACTTACAAGCTCCAAGCCTGGCACAGCAAGGCACTTACCTAACACTTCATCTTCTCATCATGAAATAAGGGAGTCCAACATGCACATTAAATTATGATCAGATACAGCACATAGAAAGGAAGTATGCAAAGACTTTTTGCCTGTCACATTTTCCCAAGTCCAATACAGAACTGCTTTGATAAAAATGGTCCATTCTGAGCAATAAAACCTCCTATGGCATGATGTTAGGATCATTGGTTTACAGAATATTTTTAACATGAACATTTTTGCATATACAAAGCAAGCAGCCTGGCCAATAAATCATCTGTGTCCTAAAACCTTAAAAAGCAAGTTAAGTTACTGCTAAATTCTGCTTCCTGTTGTCTCCTAAAGTGAACCCAATCCTTCTCCCTGTATTTATTTGTATTATACCTGACGGAAGTCGACTTTCAAACCGCATGGATTTTCTAAGACTCATACAAACATTAATCAGCGCTTCTGGAAGACAGAGTGCTTGGGCCCCAAATTATATAGTTTTTATGCAGCTTTTTCTTCTGCCTTCAGGATACGTACCCAAACCTGGAAAGACCTTCTGATGCTGTTCGTATTTCAAGCAATTTTTTTAAAGGGTAGTCTTAATTTATATCAAGTTCTTAGACCATTTAATTTGTCCTGTTATCTGATTTTTGGAGTTTTGGTTAGATTTCTTTCTTTTATTTTTTTAATGGTGCTCATGCACAGGTACCTACCTGCCAACAGGAGTGCACTTGTCTTTGATGTGTGGCAAAAACTTGTGCAAGCAATGACAGACAGATGGAGAGTCTTTCCTACTTACTGAGGTCTGTGTGAATTGCAGTTCCTTTAAGATACAACATGACTTGATGACTAGATATCTTGCAATATAGTGAAATATAGTATATAAATTTTTTTCTACATTCATTCAATTTACTCACTTTTGTTTGGTTTCATTTTATTCTGAGTTTGACAGATGTTAATTTCTAATACTCCCTCTACAACCTAAAGACAAAGAGGATAGTATGATTGAAAGTGCTGCCACACAGTGTAAGGATCAGAAAAAATTAGGGGATAATGCCTAAGCATTGAACAAGTGTTTAACTTCTTTTATGCCATAAAATTTAAATACACTGTTAACAGCTCAGAAACTTCTGAAATGCAGATATTTTGGGGTGAAAGAGAAAAATTTTTTTATGACATAGTAAGTAACTATGTTGAGTCATTCGGGGCAGGATGGGAAGAGGAGAATACTGCAACCAATTTTGTAAAGCTGAAGGAATTCAGATGTTGAAGGCAATTACTCAGGTTGCAGTTATGCTAGCACAGCAGGAATCACAACTCCTGTTCTTGTAAAAAAAATTAGTCTGACATCTTCAGCTATCAGCATTTAACTCATCTGTGTCATGGATTGAAAGGATACTTCTCCAGGAAAGCCATGCACTTGATGATCTGATGGGCAGTAGGTCAAAGGAAAACATTAAACCACCTCATGCTTTTTGCTTTATCATTTCAGTGGATTTATTTCTCTGAATAATGGTTTCTGGAGAGAATGCTTTGTTCTAAGAACACAGTGAGTGAGTAAGGGCAGGGTCAGATAACCAGTTCCTGTTTAACATAAACTGAGTTTAAACCTCCTAGTTAGTGAAATCCTATTGAAAGAGCAGTGGTGAAGGCATGTGTCAATCCTTTGTTATAACCTACCGCAGTGTGCAGTACATTCCAGTTTCATTCTCCATGGTGGGCACCAAGGACAGTGGTAATTTCAGTACCTTTATGATTTCATCTGGCATGACAAACCCTGTTTCCCATAGTTAACTTTCACAGATAAGGCAAACTCATGGAAATAGGTAACATCTCCTGGAGACACGGTTTTCATTCTTTTGCATGATTCCCTGTCTAAAGATGGTGTGACATTAAATGCCGTCTTACAAACCACTTAATCTTTCAGGGTTTACTGTAGTTGCATTCTTGGTGCCCCAGTCTTGCTCTGAAAGAGTGTTTGGGTTGTCACTGAGAACCTCAGCTAGGTTAGGCCGCTCTACTGGGAAATTCATACATGTCAAACTTCAGAGACAGCACCACTACTGTAAAGTCAATCTCTTCTGTGCTGAGGTTTCTTTTCTTTTTTGCCTTCAAGGAAGTCAGAGAGGTAAAAGGCAATGATGGGTGTAAGCAGCACTAAAATTGGAAGAAGCTGACATAACAGTCACAAAGGAATAAGTGCAACAGTTTGTTGCACTTATACAGCTGCCAGAGTTGAAGGGTTTTAAGGACATTGGCTTTAGCTAGCTGTATATTTGTGCATGTAAGAATAAATATGTAAGGCTGGCACTTCCTTCAGCATTTGTAGATAATGACACAATTGTGTTTTATGTGTAAATATATGTACACAGATAAGTTTATAAAGTATATACATGTACATATGAAGGCAATGGTTTGTGTCTGCTTATTTCAAGATGTGCTTTCCTGAGGTCATGAACTACACCATAAAAAGAGTTCTCAAATGTGTGGCAGGCTACTCTGGTAGAATACAAGTCACAAAATCTACTTCACAGGTTTCTGTTGTTCCCAATATTTCTGAAGGAATTTCACAAGTCTACCTCCTATTGCTTTCAACATGTTGAGAATCGTGTGTATCCAAGATTCTAACTCCAGAAACTCTTCCCATCTTTCAGGAAAAGGATTTTTAAAGCTTTTTATAGGCATGTGTCCTTAGTAGTGGAGCGGGGGAATGTCTCACACCCAGGTAGCTCTCCAAAAGTCACATTGTCACTGGATGCTTCAGCTGGAGAGTGTGGGCTCCATCCCTAGCTTTCCTCAGGAACCCTGGGTATGTCTGGACTTCTGTTTCTGAGACCCTGCAAGTCATATGAGAATTTGTCTTCAACAATCTGCTGGTAATGCCTGTTTTCTCTGAAGTTCTTCCCACAAGGTCAAATCACAGCAAATCCTTTCTTAAGAGAGCATTAGTTTGTGTCTTTCTGACTTCACCTTCATACAATGCTGAAGTGACACATACTATCTTCCCACCTGAGACCAAAATAAGCATCCTTCTGATGTACCAGCATAGCCTATGCTTTACTGGAGAACATGAACTTGTAGGATTGGGATGTGTTGGTGTTTTTACAATGGTTTTTTGGTCACTGTGTCTTCCGAGGCACTCCCTGGTACTGTCACTGTGACAAAAACAAGTACTTTAAGGACTCCTGATCCTTCCTGGCTATACACTTTCTGGGTAACAGCTATGAACATACTTTGTGGTAATGGATCAGCCTTCTCACAATCTTCCTTCTTCTGAGGCATCAGGGTAGTTGTTACTGAGTAAAGGTGCATGACAGGCAGTCATGCCAGCAGGGCAGAGATCTGTGAACAAAATGGAATATGTAACCTTGACAGAAACACGCATCTCTTTCATGTCATTTTCCATGCTGAAATCAAGACTGTCGGTGCTTTGTAGGAAGAGCTCAGAACAAGTATGAGAAAACGATACGCTCAACTAACAAAAATTATGAGCATGTGCATGGGTACAGAATAATATTTGTATTTTAATACAATAGACAGTTCCCAGCTTATCGCTATAGCTCAGACATTCTGTTCATCTCCTTTTCTTCCATCTATTGCCCCCAAAGAGAGTTTATTCTGAGGTACTCTACTGTATTAACCCCAGGAGAGACTTGCAATGCAAGTTCCTTTGTGCTCTTCAGGAGACCTTTCTGTCCTCAAAGACGTGATGACAGCTCACTTTCTTGTTTTAGAGGTGGAGTTTCTCTTTTTCCAGCTTTGGTGAGAAAGGTCCAACAAAGAGAAAACCTGAAAGGGAATTTAAGTTACCAAATTTGAGTTAATCTGTCATGGCTGAAGGCTTACTGGGCTCCTTTTGTCAGGGAAACACACAGAGTAGGCTTTCTTAGATGGTGTGTTCTGGGCTTTCTGGTCCACATTCTTCTAGGGAAGATCTTGGGCTGCATCAGCTGTAAACAGACACCCTGTGGCATTGCAGGGCCCTGGTCCATGAAGAGTTGTTTCCAGTTTGTGGTCTGGCAGGTCTGCGATGAAGCAGAAAGACAAAATTAATGAAATACAAAGAAGTCAAGAGCCTGGATCTATTTTTTTGTTTTCATGATGAGTTTCAAATTTGGGCAGTTCTGGTTAACCACAAAGGCAGATGGTGTTGTCTAGGGAGAGGGAACAAAGAATAACACAGCAGTAGATAAAAGATGAACAGAAAAGTTAACTGTTAGTTTTCAGAATAACATGCAAAGTGTATGGCTTTCAATGTTTCCATTTACCTAAGAATAACCCCTTGATAAATTACTGTTTACTTCTTTAAAAATGTAAGCTGCATCACAGAAGTAGTTATTTCAAAAGCTATAGGCAGAGTACTGGACACATAAGTATGAACTTTCCATAGATGCATGGCTTTGAAAAGCCATCACTGTGTCCCCTCATTACCTTCTCCACAAACAGAGTGGGCACTCTATGGCTGAGACTCAATTTAGGCTATAGCAGTTTCTATCATGTAAATTAAAAAGCAATACTCTCACATTCTTATCCTAGCAGAATTGTGATAGTGCAGTGGGAGCCAAGCTAAACCCTCAGGAAGAAATTATTATCCTATCCTTCATGTCCACATGTCTTCTAAATTGCCTTTTGGTAACCTCTTATAATTGGATGCAAAATGGGAAAGTTGTGTCTCCTGTGACTTTCATTATCAAAATGTTCCCGGAGGTTGTTAATGGTTTCTGCTGTTCTTGACATTCTCCCCCTGTACACCAAGGAGGAGGAATCGCTGTAGTCACTGCAGCAATTAAAGGACAGCCTTTTACGGTGTGATCTTCCTTCTAGGTTTGCATCTTCCTAAATATTTAGCAGGAGCCAGCTAGTCAGTAACTTTGAGTTGCATCTGCCATAGCTTGCAAGTATCACAAAACACCCACTCTCTTTTTGAAAAGAAAGCTATGCCCTGGAGCAATTGTCCTATATGAAACTTGTCTGATGGATATCAGTATTTTATTTCAGTGACTATATATATATATAAAAGGTCTTGCATTTCCTCACAAGATTTTCTTCTCCAGACTGCCCACTCTTCATGCTAGTAATTTCAACTTCATTATGGATATACAGAGCTTGTAGGCCTTGCTGGTAGTTTATATTAATCACAGTATCCACCTGTCTGAGGTCCTTTGGCAAAGCCATTCCAAATTTTCCCTTCTACAGAGATCTGCCTGCTACAAGAGAGGAAACTTTTTCACAGCCTTCTGATTTCCAAACTTTATCAATTCTGTTGCAAGGTAAAATAGCATGGGGCATTTTTAATTTATGATGATGACAAAGGCTAAACCTAGAGTTCTGCATGGTGGAGTGAGGCTGAGGAGTGAGATGGAGTGCTAAAGCAATGTTTGCCCATTTCATCATTAACATGCTTTCTTCTGTCATTTTGGGCCATGCCAACTACTGATTTTCAAGACACTCAAGTACAGTATGAATGATTAAGTGCACTGAGACCTTTATCAGGAGGCAGTATGGATACCACTGTCCCAGCCCAGCTCGCCTCACTCCAAGCAGGTCTCCCATATCATCCCAACAGACATTGCAATCCCCAGAGACTCCCAGGTGCCATTAACTATGCCAGAGGGAATTAATCATACAGCTATAGTAATACCATGAAAACACCACTTGAGTGGGCTGAGATTCACCCTTTCCACAATTCAGACACTGAAAACTGGAAGAAGAGACATGTAAATGATTTTTAATGAAAGGCAGAGCCATAGTGAAGTGGCATGTGATGTAGATGTAGCCCAGCCATGTTTTCCCATGGACTGAGAGCAGGATCTGTCCCCCTTTACTACTGAGCAGTGTTGGAACATCTGAGCAGTCAGGCTGCCTATCCCACTCCAGCCTTCCCCACAATTGTGTACTTGTGGGGTAAAAAGCAGCTGGCGTTACACCCCAGCCCTCCCAAATTTAGCAACCATGGTCACTGCTCTTGAACAGAGACATGAGGTAACACTTAGTGTACTACAGTGCAAGCCAACAGAGGAGACAACTGTTTTCCCAGCCCTGACCATTTGGCTCTTTTGTTTGTCCATTTGTTTCTGTTTTGTTTATTCAGCACAGAAAAGCTGCTTGCTCTAGAGCTATAAATGTTCAGAATTGATGTTGAATGAGGATGGATTTGACTGGACATAGCTCTGCAGCCTAAAGCTTTTACAAATACCATGTGCAACTGAGGTTATCTAAAAGTTTACCATTTATACATGGGGTGGTAATAGCCCTTCAGAATTTAATACAGTCATTATTTTTCTGAGGTTTATAAAGTGGAATCTGAACTCTTATTACTGGTATCTTTCTGGTCATATTAACAATGATCCAAAACATGATTCTTAATAACACAATCAAATGTCTGACAGGTATTTAGATGAGCTTTCCAAAATGTCAGCAGGTTTGATGAGGAATGTTACTGCAATGGGTGGTTTCTAAAAGAAAAGGATAAACCATACTCCAGGGAAGAAATATTAGGGCACTTTTTCAGTAATATCTGTTTTGCAGGCAGATACCCAGCTGTGATAGCTGCAGCTACCTGCATTGTAGAAAGCTACTCATTGGATCTACTGATGCCTGTTGTGGCACAAATCACCAGTGGCAGAAAGTTTTTTCCTAGTCTTCTCAAATTAGAAGTGAGCTAACCACATGTGATGCTTTTATTTCTTTGAAATGTCTGTGTTTTTATATATAGTAACTGCGAATGTTCTTTCAGTTGTAGCTAAAATTCTGTTGTAAGCTTTCAAACACTGACCTCCAATGCCATGGGGCATTAGTTCAACAGTTTAGTTATTGTTCTGAGAGAACAGTAGGTTTAAATGTCTGGTGCTTTCGCCTGATTAAATGCCCCCCCCCCCCCCCCCCCCCCGCCTTTTTCCATTCTAAGAAAGTCCAAAACTTGCATTGATTGTTTTGAATTCCTTAATATTTTATGTTATTTAAAACAATACAAACATGGTGTGATTCCACAGGGCACACAGTGAAATAGAATTGGAGTCTAATCTCACACTGTACTTTTTATACTGTTACTATGCCTTTTATTATTTCCCTGGAATGGCTCTTTCCTTCCATTTCCCACTGGGGAAATATTTGGCTTAAAACAAGCTGCAGGCTATGCATAGTTCTTGAATATTTTAATGATCTACACAAAACCCATTAGCTGACACAGTGGCAACTAATACTTGACAGACAGTAGGATAACAGTTGTCTCAGAAACTGTGAGAGACCAGAAGAATCTTAAACACTAATCTGCCTTGAGCAGTGATGCAGCTCATTCAAATGCATGTCGATCTGTCTTGATGAAGAACTGGTGCTTCAGAACCCTGGTGTAATGAGCTCTGAATCAGATGCTGTTCTTGGCTACTAGGCAAGCTGCGTCTGCAGAGTACATCCTTGTAACTCCTTTAAATAGTTCTCACTTTGGAGGGAGCAGGTTAAGATAGATCCAGGGATGGAATGCTGTGAACATAGATTGTGTATCTTCTTTTGGTGAACTAGTAGTCGTGCCAGTGTAGGTGTGATCACTGAGTGGCAGATGAATCCCAAGCTTCATGGGAGGTAACACAAATCTGAAATCCTCTCCATGTGTGGTCAGCCAGTGCATTTGGGCTGTGCATTGGTGAAATGCCTTCCTGGAGGCAGGCAAGAAGAAATTAGACATGGGTTAGGGACTGTTTACCTTAACCTGTCCAGTTGCATGTTTCTGTCAGATGGAGGGAATCTCAGCGTCTTACCCGCAAGGTCTGTGTCGTGTATCAATTGTGTAAGTGACCTCTCATGTTGGCAGCAACACTATAAGTGAATTACACTTTCAAGGTCAAGAGCTAAATGCCAGCACCCTACTAATTCTTCCAGCCAAATGGACACCTGGAGAGCTAATGTACTGTTGTACTTACTGCTTGAGTTATATGTAGAAAATATGCAGTAAAACTCCAGATAATTAGATGTGGATTGAATTTGCAATTACATGTTCACTGGATAATATGCATACATCAGAGACCTAATATTCACCCCAGCAAGAGAGCACAGTTATAGGCAGGCTGAGCAAATTGAGCTTTTCAATTTAAATGTGCAAATGAATTTCATACACACATGGGCACTATTAGCAGATGGTCAGTAACGAAGGCTGTGTACAGGGGAGGGATTCTTTCCTTTTAATTTGATAGGAATCTGTTCCTGTGGATGTTGTTTCATCCTGAGGAATAGCTTTTATTATCTGTAAATATCTTGTAAAATAAGAGGTTGCTATTCACAGCCCAAGAGCATCATGTATGAACTACTGAATGAAGAATTTTCTCTGGATGGAGAAAAAAGGCATAAAGAGAGAGTCAAAATATTTTAACTGTTTTCAAATTTTCAGAACACAATGTGGCATGCATAGCTCTAGTAGAAACACATTAGAGTTGATGATTCACACAAAATTTTGAGAATTCCTTAAGGAAGAAAAGAATTCTTTAAAAAGCCCTTTAAGAAGATGTGGGCATCAGCTAACTGTGAAATGAGAGGCAAGCAGAGATGGGTATCTTAGACCTGCTACTCTGGAGTTCGTCTGCTGTATCCTGGTATTGAAGGAGTGAAGGAGCACAGGAAAAGATAGCCTAAGCAGAAAGGAAAGGAAAGCATGGTAGTATGAGCTGGCATTTCTGCTTAGCTTCTGTCACAATCAGATCTCATTGTTCACTTCTTAAACTCTGCCATGTTCTTGGCATCTCTCCTTTTATATCAAGAAATTATCAGTGTGGCAAAGTGCATTACAGCATTTTTGAGAGACACTGACTAATAGGGGTCCAGTGAGTTTTTAATGACCTCTGCATGCTTTTCTGGTCTTTGAGGACTGTTTCTTCCTCAGTCCTAGTCATGGTCATGTCTTGACCCTCAGTAGCTTTGCAGAAAATAGTTGTTCTAAATAATTTTGAGCACAATCTCTGTGCATAATGCCACCTGTCAAAACCGAAGTATCTTGAACAAGAGTCTCAGCTGTCAGCCAGTCAAACTGACCACATGTGAGGCAGTCATGCTGCTCTACCTCCTCTACCTGGCCACAGAAAGAAAGGATAGCTGACCTGTTCTGGAAAGCAGTGGTTGATGCTGGGCAGAATTTCTGCTGCCTGCCCATGCTCACAGACAGTGGGGATGCAGAACAGCCAGAGACATGCATCAGCAGGCAGGCGGGCCAGCCCCAGTGCCCACCAAGCCCTGTGTCCTTTTCTTAAGCACAGGTAGCAACTGGTGCCTGAGGGATTTGTGGGGGAAAGACACAACAAAAAGATGATGTCTCTGCTAAATGAGTTTTCTCCTATGCTGTGACCATGAGAGGGAAATCAACCTGACTCCTATTTTTCGCTAGTTAGATCTATGGGGAGTCTCATCTCTTCTGTAGTCTTGTTTGTATTACTTACTGTAACCTTGTTTGGTCTCTCCAGTTTATATGTCAGTACTGTACTGATTACTGTCCACTATCTGTAGGCAAGGCCAAAAGGGGAGAGAAAAGTGCTAAAACGGTCCTCATGGAAAACTGTGGACTTGTTTCATTACCTAGAAAATGTCATCTTTGCGCTCCTGTGCTTAACTACTGACATATATGCTACAACATGAGGTTTACTAGCCCTTGCATAAGAAACATTTAGTTTTGTTAGTGCAGGAATGTTCTTATTTTCCGTGTAGCTATCAAATCTTTTCTCAAAATTTCCCTAAGAACTCTAGTTGAATGAGGCCTAAGCAAATAGGTGCATCTTGATGGCAGATATTTTTCCTTTTCCGTTCCCACTTGGAAAAAAGAAATGTGTCTATTCCGCATACAGCAAAATCTAATCGCAGAGGGCTGTAAAATCATCTCACAGTCTGTAGAGCCATAATTTGTCCTGCTCCTCACAGTCCACAAAGGTTCTTCTCTTAGCTCAAGAGATGGAGGGGAACCTTCTGACTGTCAGAACTCCCTTCACTACCCTGGTGATATAAGATCATAAACTGGGTGCCCTTGGGGGTCTCATTTTGCAGTCCATGTGAAGTGCTGAGAAATATCCATGTGTCAGTCTTTACTAACTCATCTTAAGACTGCTTACAGTTTGACCTGATCATGCTTTATTTGTCCCAGAGCAGATACAATTAGTATGTATCACCCACAGTTAATATGTGGGTGATTATAGAAGGCAAACAATGTCTTCAGCAGGGAGTTAGTACAAGGCTTCTGTCACTGACACTCGCCTTTGCCCTGTCGTTTCACCCACTGTGATTAGAAATTCATCAAATATGTCTGGAGAATTTGCATGCTTAGCCTGCTTTGGAAAGAGGGGATTGTCTAGCTGTGAAAGGAGATTATGCAGCAATTTCCTCCTCAGCACAGCAAGACAATGAATCTGACTCTTCATTATAGAGGAAGGATGAGTAAGAATGGTTGCATTTCCTGTGCAGCAAGAGCAACATGAGCCGTGCTCTAGATTCCTTTGGGAATTTCCATGATCATGTCAATTTCAGACACGATGTATAATGTTACTAGGTGAAAATGTAGATGTTTAAATAAGAATGCTTGTGGAGAAGGGGAAAGGGATTGATTTGATAAACGATGTATTTGATCCCAGCTAGAGAGACAGCTTTACAAGAGAAGACAGGCTCGAAATTAGTTACTTGAGTTTTATAACTCATGCTTTAATTACTGACAGCAGCAATGTACTCCTGAGATGACCGTAGCTTTTAATAGATATTCTCACATTCTCTCACCACTTATGAAAATATTTCCCGCCACTTACAAAAATATTTTGCTGTGTTTTCATTGTGTGAAAGGCTATAAAGAAGTCTTGCAGGTACTTGTATATTTGCTAAATAAATTGAGAGAGGTCCCACAAAGCATCTGCCTTTTTCTCCTGTGTTTTCACACTCATACTCAGGGTAAACACAAGTGGTGCTGCTGGTCAGACATCAAACAGTCTTTCTTTCCCAGAGTCTTTAACAGATATGCAATCCTGCTTATATTTTTTTCTAACTTAAGGGAGGTTGTACATCTGCAAATGCAAAAATGTATCACAAGGACAGCTGTCACAAAGACACATTCTTCTGCTCAAAAAAGACAGTCTAGCAATTGGATGTTAACAAGACACTGGTCAGAGGAAAAATTTCCTAAGCAGCCTTAAGCACATGCCTTAGGACTCGTATGAATGTGTGTTACAGGCTGGGAGCTGTAACACACATTCAGCTCCTGAGAGGCTAACCCATGAATTCTGAAATGCATGTGCAGAAACTCCAGTGAATGCCCAGAAAGACTTTAGAGGCCTCAAAACTAAAGTTATGTCCTACAAGGATTAGTCCAAACAATTGCTGAAGGTTGTTCCATGATCATGTGCTGAGTGGGAAGCCAGGCAGACAGCAAGCATGCCATAGATGACTAAGATGGAGCATGGGAAGTTGTCTCCATGTCTGTCCATCTCCTAGATCCTCAGCACTTCCTCAAAGTTATAAGGAGAAAAAAGAAAGAAAAAAAAAAAAGGCATAAAACCATGATAGTCTAAATGCACCTACTGTTTTTCTGTGAGAGTGTTCACCATGTCTCCTTTCTGCTCATGAAGTCTTCAAGAAAAGCTTCAGTGACATTCATCTCTCTGATGTAAAACATATCATTATTTCCTGCCAAGTTGGAGACTTCCTTCAGCAAGAGGAACTTGGAAGTTTTCCTAAAACAGTCTGTAGTGCCAGTGTTTAACGTGTGCTCTCAGGAGAGAAAGAAATCTCCCAAGGGAGAGAAAAAGGTAACCATGTCAGGTTATTAAAAAAACAACAAAACAAAAGCTTCTATTAACACCTTGGGTAAAGTCTTTTGTAGCAAAAGGATCTGAGCAGCATCCAGAACCTACTAGGGTAAGGAATGGAGGAGAGACATGTACAGATGCAGATGTGAGAAGGCAAATGAGAATGCCCAAGCGACATGGCTGGATGTGCCTGTATACCAACTTGAGTCCATTTTAAGTGCCTGAGTAAAAAAATTTTTTTTAACTGGCTTCTTTTTTTTCCCCTCCCTCATAAAGGAAATGCAGTGACTGCACATGCCTTATTAAAAGATTGCTTGTTTGGCTGGTGGCCATGGAAAAAATAATTCTTCTTATTGCTCAATAAATCAAGTTACTGTCATTTTAAACACTCTAGCTGAATTTCTGATGAGCACATGAAAGAGTTAACTCTGCCTCTGTCATGCTACCATAGCGTTAAAATAACAGCAAATTTTGGGAACATAAATTGTATCCTCTCTTGTAACATAAATTTGGAGCGTAAGCAAAATCCTTATAAAATTATGCCATTCTGTAAAAGTTCTGCTCATGCTTGGAAGATAAACAAGTAGAATTGTGGACTAGTAAAGTGCAAATAAAATACATGCAGGGAAGCAGAGTGATGTCTTTTGAATTTGTAGGCATTTCAAATGAATTTAAAAAAATTTTTTAAAACTTCTTAGAATGTTAAATATCTTTTCAGTTAACACAACTTTTCTTATGTACAATAATAATAAGGCTATTCTGGACTGGAGGGGCTTGTTGATTTAATTTGAAGTGGTGGGCTCCTTCTCTGAAAGGTTTTTTTTTTGTTGCTTTAGCAATTGAAAGCCCTTCTTTCCTAATAGGATTAGCTCAAATAATTACCAAAGGATTTCTCTGTCATCTGAGCACAGTTCCCCATAGTGGTATTAAAAAGCCTGTCTTCAGTATGGAAATAGTCAATGGCTGTGGGTAGCTGAAAAGGTTATAGTTAACTGTTGCCGCTCAAACCAGAGAAAGTCATCTTGAAAGCCAGGACTGCAGTGGTTTTTATCCTAATCTCCATTGTGCCCAACTGCTCTCATTGTGGAAAGAATAAACGTTTGGCAAGAAGCGACTAGGGAGGCTCTGGCAGATAGCAGGGTGAAGTGAGGGACTGATGCCTGATGGTTTTTGTCTTCTCTTTTTATACCCTTTTAAACCCTTTTTTATACCCTTTAATGCATTTTAAATCCTTACACTTTCCTTGTACCCTTTACACACGTTCCTTGTATCCTTTACACACATTCCTTGTACCCTTTACACATATTCCTTGTACCTTAGTCCCACGTGCCTATAATTCTTGTAGTCTGGTATTTAGCTTAGTTTGGGGATCCTGCAAAAGCAGGAAGACGAAATATATACAGTAGAACGTCAACAGCTCTGTACTAGCTCAGAACTACAGGATCCAACCTTGGATGGAATCTCTCTTTCTGGAACATATTTTGTAAACTGGACTGTAATCTCATTTAAGGGGGTAACTAGAATAGGGGGACAGTTACTTCATCTATAAAGTTTCTTATTGGGGGATTTTAGATAGATATGCTAATCTGCGAGATCCATAAAAAATTGTGTACTCAGGGTGCTGGGGGTGCTTTGTGCTTGGTACGCTCGGGTGCGTGGGGTGCCTGGGTGCTTTTTGCCGTGTTTCCACCTGTGACGAGCTGTGCACCTAGGATCCTATTAAAACCAAGGTAAAATACCCTTTTTCTCTTTACTGCTGTGTCTGCCTCATATTTTTACCAGCCAAAAAGGCAACAGAACCACAACCCTGGTAGGTGTCATCACAATCCTTTGCAGCACTTTTTCAGTAACATGCAAGTGATCTGGGGTAACAAAGCTTTAAATTTGCATACGAGCCAAATTTCATGCTAGTCCTTTTGTTCTGGGTGCAGACCAGGGTCCTTCCCTCTGACCTATTGGGAAGGAAGTCTGCTTGAGCTTTTTTGGCAGATCCCTGAAATCTGTGAGATAATCATCAATCTATGGGAGAAGCTTCTGACTCTTCAGCGTTAGGACAGCTCCTTGCTGCTTTTTACAATTTTTATATTTTCGAGCAATAACGAATTTTGTACAAAAAAAGGGAACCCCTTGAGGAGGGGGTAAAACGAAATTGTGGCTCAGGTTGAAACTGCACAAAGGCATTGTGCTGGGGAAGCAGGTCTGAATTAGTGTCTGTGATTTTAATCCATGTATTTAATCTGTAAGTTTATTACTTGTTCAAGTCATGCAGTATGTTTCTGCTGTTCTAAGCCTTCATTTCAGGAGTTCTGGCTCTGTGTCTTTATTCTGTACAGCATGATATGTTGTACAAAGTAACAGAAGATGAAATATGAAAAGTATTTCTTCCACATTAATGTACAGATATTATTTTGGCAGATACATGTCTGTAATCATAGGTCATTGTTTGGTGTGCCAGGGAATGAGCACTTCTGGCCTGACCTGTCTGATGTTCCTTGAGATCACAGGACATATGTGCATACTTTCTCCAGCTCACTGTAAACACTTTTGTTTTGGTAGGAAAAAGGCTTGGTAAAGGTCCTTATTTGGGGTGCTTCATCTCATGGTACTGTGTGTATCTGTTTCCTCTCTGCCCCACCTCTAGAGACTTCCAGCTCATGTAATAGCTTTGGAACATAATCACATTCATGGATCAAAGAAAACACACAACCTAATTGTCGCAAGTTAATTGTTCCTGGAATAATTCTTACAGGTTGTCCCTAGTTGTCCATCTCAATGGTAGCTTCAGATGCATCATTCCTTCCAGCTTCTGTGCTTTTCCAAACAGTTGGTATTGTTTAGCCACTTCAGTTGGTACTCTTGGAAACTCTCTCATTAGCTAATGCGCGGGCAAGCTGACTGTTGCTAGTAGCTACAACTTACCTCTACAATGGTAAGCAGTAAACCTGAAATTTCAGTCTGCTGCAGCCACATTAATAATGCATTCTGTTTCCTGTAATTACATACATGCTCAGAGATTTTTTTTTT
>VZRN01004657.1:32682-140131 GCA_013397935.1 Dasyornis broadbenti | reverse complement strand
GAAAGTGCTTTTTTTTTTTTTTTTTTTTTTTTTTGTCAGAGGAGGAAAGAAGATGGAGGTGGGGAGTAGAAGGTGGTGGAAACAGATACAAGTAATTATTAATGCTGATGAGACCCCAGCTGCATAGGTTTTTAATTAGCCCATGTCTAACCCTAATAGTCACTGTTGGGATAATACTAGCACTTCTTAAGCAGGCTAGTTTAGAAAGGGAAGTGTATTGTCTGCTCACACCTGCACTGTGTAGTGTTACTAGCACATACTCAGCAATGCAGGCCAAAACGTTGTAATTTTTTTCAGGTCACTTGGTTAAATTTTAGTCATATTGTATTCTTCAAGGCAGTCTCAAAGAGCGAACTCTATGCAGCTGCACAGGGCTGCTTTCCTGATGAAACCGTGAACTGATGCCTGACGAAGGAAAGGAATGCAATATACCAAATTTCATGTATTTTTCAAGTATTATTAACAAGGCCTCCAGAGAATCATTTCAAATTGATCAGTGAAGCAGGAGCCCAATCTCTACTCCTCAGAACAAAAGGAGTTCAAAATTCAAGACACCCTGCCTTTTCTTAAGGCTTCTGGAATAAGTAGAAATGTTATGCCCATGATTGATTGTCAGCCCGGTCCATCCTTTGGAGCTTGGGCTTTGCCCTGTGGAGCTGGTGCCTTTAGAACGGAATCTATTTTGGTAACATCCTTGTTTTCTCCTCTAGCATGTGCAAAGTTGTTAAAATGTCTTTCCTTTATTGAAAACCCTTAAGGAAGGACAAAGGATTTAGTGTGAAATTAGAAACACTGAGAGGCTTTTTTGCCCTTTGGCAGCTTTTAATTTAATTGGAGTTAAACAACAGTTAAGCAGTATGCGGAGTCTAAGCAAGAGCAAATCATCTCTCAAGTGAAAGTATGTATTAGATCATCACTATTGCTGTGGCTGAGTAGGCTGAATTCTTGCTCACACTGGCAAAATATTTGACTCAATCTTTGCAGAAGCAAATTTCTGAAGAAATGGTGGAGTTTTATAAGGTCTGGCTTCAAATTTGGGCCCTTATCAGAAAGGGATTTAGGGACACTATTAATCTCATCTACGTGCATACAGGCCAAAGACATGAAGTGCCTTTTTCCCTTCATCACCTTCACAGCCACCACAGGCATAGCATACCTCCAGTGGGGTACATGAGGACAGCACTATTTAATTTCACTTTCCTGGATGCTAATTTGAATGAGCTTGACTGGGAACACAGAATACAGGGTGACCTCAGCCCTGCCTCTCTGGACCACCTTTTCAAATAATCTTTCAGAGTAAATGCATTTATTCCTTAGACACCCGCAAGAAGACGAAAAAAGATAGGCTGGCCTCACCATTCTTTTTTTGTAGTCTTGCTGCCACTCTGTAGCTTCTGTGGTGAAACATAGCTACACATAATGCACCCCCAGTGGATGTGACCTGCAGTGTGAAAGCGGGAAATACTGCAAGAATAATGAATCCTTCAAATGAAATTGTAGTTATAAACTCATTCTGATACATATGTATCAGCTCTGTCACTGCCTCTGACGTTTCATTTCTAGGTTGTTCAATGTCTTTCAGAAGGGGATGTTTCCAAAGCTGCCTTACAGGACTTGTATCATCCAGTAGCCCGTATTGCCCAGTGCTGTTGTATGCCCATGTGTTAAATACAAACAAGTTATAATAAACCTGCTTTACCCTGGTGTAAGGATCTGCTCGGTGTTTGGAGCAGCACAGAGTCTGCTCTGTACCTTTAAACTGCATTAGGGAAATGAAAGTACAGCAGATACATTTCTGTAAGAGTTTCCTCTTTGCTGTTTTCCTCTCTTGCTCTTGACAATACTTAGCCTGATCCACAAACACTGAAGTCCTGTATGCGAGAAAAGTTAACTACCTTAATTCAATTGACTTCTGGAAGATGAGAGTTTTGCTTTTCTGCTAAACCATACAGAGCACAAAAAAGAGCCTGGGTGCAGAAGCAAGAAAAATGTGACAGGCTAGTCTTTGCATTTAAAACATAGCTGTGTAATAAACGCATATTTGATTAGACTACTCAATACTCATTACTAGACATAAAATCTCCTTTGTCATACTTATTTGAATTCTTCTTAATTTGCTGGAAACAAAGTTTTCCAGCCAATGCCAAAGGAGTGATTCATGCCTTCTATGGCCTTCTGAATGCACTAAGAAAGAATATTAAACATTAAATATTAAATGGTTCTAGGATTCTGAGGCATGATGAGATCTCCTTCTGTTGTTATTATTGAATTTCTGCACTTAAAAATATTGCGTTGCTTATCTGTTTCAAACAGTGAACATCCCAATTCTCCTAGCTTGAGCATAATCAGGCAACATACAGACATGACCAGAGCAGAACTAACAAGTGTAATTGAATTAATATCTCAATTTAGGATAAGGTGGATTAACATCATTATTTAGAGGTATTTGTAGAAAGCTGCTAAGCAAACAAGATCTTGAGGTGAAATCATAATATTTTCTGCAAGCAAAATTCTGGAATTTGCAGCTTCTGAAAGTATAACTGTACTTTAAGATGTACTTTAAAAGTCCAAGCCACAAATATGTCAATGCCCTATCATTAATACACGTTTATTTGATGATACAGAAATTCCTCCATGCTGGCTCCATGCCTTTGACTTCTTTCTTTTCACTTTTCTAATAGCAAAACTTTTGAATACACATACAGTAAAGACTTTCTCTATGAAAATCTCCACATGTGGTTAGAATATTAAAAAGTGAAGTAAAGGATGATGCCTTAAGGTTTAAACGGCAGCAGTTGAGAATACATGCAGGTACAAAAATAATTCTATTTATAGAAAAAAAACCCCAAAAGGTGCAGTAAGCAGAGTCAAGATTGTCCAGAGTAATGGGTATCCTACTGGGATCTTCTATGAGCCTCTGCCTAAATTAAGCTTAGATTTAGCACAGGCTTTGGGTCATGGTTTCACTATGCAAAGTCTTTTGTGAGAAGACAAGGTCAAGGGACTTCAGGCCTCTGGAGCATGGTCCTCTTCTCTTTCTTCCAGCCTAGATATATATTTACACGGCCAGTATGGGAATTAGGTCTGAACAATGTTACTGCATTAGTGCAAGAGACAGAACAGAAGGAACAGAAAGAAAGGAGAGACAGGGAAAAGGATGATAGTGCTGCTCAAACTGTTTGTCATTAAACCACTGCACTATGCTCCAAAATGCCTTCTCAGTTCCTGAATTAGGCTTTGATTCAAAAAGGCACTTAGATACATGATGTGGCCCATCTCTAATCAGGAAGGCATTTCACCACTTGTTTAACTCCACACACGTGTAAGTATTTTATTAACTGGGTGTCAATGAGGGAGGGATAATCCCTTGATTCAGGGTTTTCAGGACCTTGACGCAAATGATCATTGTCCAGTGACTCTGCCAGCAGTAGGAGCACTGTGACTACAAAGGCTGACAACTCAAAATCCTGCATAGCTGAGCCTGTGCAAAGTAGCAGTATTGCCACTGTCCTATGAATACCCATGAGGAATTTCTTCTGTCTGAATTAACTGGTTCAAATGCAGGAGTGCAGATGTATTTGAGCACTAAAGTAGACAGGAGCGAATGACCAAGCCTGAGCCCTGTGACTGCAGTGCTACCCCAACTCATTGCCACACCTGAAAATAAATGATCACAACCACCCCAGCAGGTTTGCTGGAGACACCAGTGACAGAATGAAGGGGATGCCAGACCTGGGGAAAAAATCAACCTCCTAAACAAACCAAAAAACCCCATCTGAACTGCACATGGACTTTGTCCATCTGCTTCTGCTCTCAGGCAGAAAAGCCTAGCTGAGTGCATTACACATCTTTGCGTTTCTTAAATGTTCGTTTACCACATGGTAGAGCTAATTATCATTAGCCTGAACAGTGGTGGGGCTCATCCCAGTTTTGTGACTTAGCAGAGGCTGGGGAGATGAGTCAGTGCCATTGATGAAAAACCCTGACATTCATGGTTTGATGTCCTATTTCTGTGTCTTGTGTAGTGCCACTAGTTCTGCTTTAGAATAGGATGAAAGAAACTCAGTGTCTTACATTTCACTTGAAGATGAAAAGACTCAGGACACCTTTTTGGTTCCCCTGAAACAACAGCCCATTTTATGGCAGTTTTCAGTTTCAATTACTGGCTGTAGCTATTTTAAGTACACACATTTCTTAAAACAGCCTTTACAGTTGTGTTGTTTTTTTTTTTTTCAAATCCCTGTTTCTGCAAGCCACAGCTATTGGACTTACAGAAAACATATTCCTAGTGTAAATGTTCACATGATATCAGTGCAGAAAATACTGCCACAGAGGCAACATGAGCTCTCCCAAATGTTTTCAGAAGCATTGCCGTTCATATACTGCACTTCAGACATTTCCAAGAAACGTACCACTGTGAGGATCTGCTTCTGACACACCAGCATTCGCTATAGTTGGTTTGGCTTGAGGGTACAGAGAGGGTTAGAATACAGATTCTTCATGTCCCCATCTTCTGTGTTGTGTGAGGGCAGGGAGTCTTCCCACAGCAGCCCTTCATACCAACCAAATTAAGCACACTAACGATTCTGCTGACATTGACATATTTACCCTCATGTCTATGGCTGAATATGTGCTTATTTTTATTGTTTGTATTTTCTTGCCTTTTCTTAGAGGCTTGATGTTTCTTCTCCTCAGTCACATATGGCTGCAAGCGGGCAGAGGGTTTAAAACAAAGGGAAGAAGGTAGTGGGAATGGGCAGAGGCATAAAAACTGCACTATCATCTGCATTGTGTTTGCTTTACATCAGGTGAAAAATAGGATGTCTGTGTGCAAGTGACAGCCTGTCCCATTTTAACATTTGGAGTTCCAGTGACGAGACCAGTATAGAAGCAAAATGAAGTTTTCTCCTTGTGGCATTTGAGCTGAGAGATGAGGTTACTAGTAAGGGCTTTTTGAAGGACTTAAAGAGTGCTGGCATCAATCCAAGGGAGATGGATTATGGAAGGGAGATTGGTGAAACACTGAAAGGATGAATAAATTAATCATTTTGTACCACGTGTGATGGCCCACTCTTCCCACACCATGACTGCTGGCAGTGATGTCGTTCATTGGGCCTGATCACTTGCTTTGGGTCACTCCTCCATCTTTATATAGTGCACTTATTTAATTTGAAGAAAGTGCAATCAATAAAAAGCTATCCTTTTATCTTCCTCATCAATCTCTTCTTAATGAGCATGCACTTTTTTTCTTCTTCGATTCTTGGTTACTATGCTTTTAATTTCTCAATGTACGGTAGAAAAAGGGGTGCAATCAAACACATGATGGAACAGTTTGTGCTGCATATTGCTGGTTGCTTCTTACTGAAGAATGGGCATATTCTTAAAGGAAAGCAGTGGTCTGGGGGAGGGGTTGTGGATCACTTGTCCTGCATTGATATATGGTCCTCTGAGTATTCTTTCTTAAGCTGTCATCCAGCAGAGCCATGAATAACCACCTGTGAAGAGATATTTTCATTTCCTAATGTCTGAGCAGTTGCAAGAAAGTAGGTAATTTTTAGGGAATCTCTTTGTGGACAATTGAGACTTTATTTAAAGGACATAGATACTTAAAATCAAATGGCTTCCATAAGAATGACTCACCAAGCCTACTTTCCAAAACTTTCAGCAGGTTTGGGTCTTACTATGGTATGACTGATGGGTCAGCTGAGTTAAATGGTACTTGTGCTCTAGTTTGCAGGATGATGTGGTCATAATCACATGTCTATTCACATCTTTGTGGCTGGCCAGAGAAAATGATCCCCTGCAGTTTGGTAATATAAGTCCATCTCCTTTTAGCACCCATAAAACGGGTAGACAGATATAACATGTTCCTCCTCATCACAAGCTGGAGGTTAATGCTGGTTTTGGTTTTGTGTTATTCCCTTGAGCCTTTTGGGAGTGAAGCTTTGCAAAAAAACCCCACTTGATTTCTTGCAAAAACACTCCACAAAATGAAATTACAGTTTTTAAGGCTCTTAGCTTCAACCTGTCATTGGGCGGGAGTCCAAATCTCAGTCATAGATTACCTTCACTAGTATAGACTCAAACTGCATTTTCCTCTAAGCCAAAGAGACCCAAGCTACGTGGGAATCAGAAATCTTTGCACATAAGCTAACCTTATTGCAAGCAGGCAAGTAATTTCCTTCCTTATCCTTCTGTATTTAGCACCACTGTGCTATCCCAGTAAAACTGTTACCTTCAAGGTCATGCTCCCACTTGATTTATTCCAGGGTCTGCCTTCCAATGAGCCAATTGCTGACTCTTCCCTGCCACTCATCTCCTTCAGCCAGGGCTGAATCCATCTTTAAGCACAGCATGCCACTGCTAGCATGTCACTACAGAAATGTAAAAAAGCTCAAACCTGCAGCTGCAGGATAAAGCATTTCTGCATTTCTTTGGGGGCAAGGGGAGCAGAAAGGAGCCCCAAAGTCAGCGAACTGTACCCTCAGTTTACAGCTGTATCTTCAGACCCGAAGTGAGAGATCATCATCAATCAGCTTTTACTGCAGCCTCGAGAGCTGACTCAGAAAGTAGTGTGCTCCCGTACCCACCCCGACGCGGTAAAGAGCACGGGGTTTCATTTTGGTCCAAAAGATCCCGGGAGGAATCGGCCCGTGCGGTATAGGATTGCAGCATAGCAGGCAGGCTGTGTCCTGGCCCTGGCTTTGACCACCTGTGGAGCGGGGCCTGGGAAGCTGCCTGGCCGATGATTCAGCACCTCCTTTCTGCCTTCTTGGCGGGGAATAGCGGGAGCCTCCAGGCACCCCGAAGGCGGGGGCAGCATGCCGGGTGCCGCCCAGCTCTCCTCGCCGCAAGCCCCTGTAGCCCCTGCGGAGCTGGGGGTCTGAAGCAGCTCTGCAGGCTTCCCTGCGGACGGGGGAGGAGGGAGATGAGGTCTGGGCAGAGCCGGCTGCGTGATGCTGAGGCAGGCAGCCTGCGCGCCAGGGCTGGAGGTGCGGCGGGGGAAGGGACCCGCAGCGGAGGAGGGCACTGCAGTCTGGCCGGGAGCCAGGAACCACAGGCACGCTGCGGCCGCGGAGCCGGCGGGGGTGTGCGGGTGTGCCTGCCTGCCGGGAGGAGCTGCTGCGGCCGGGCTGGGCCTGCCGGTGGAGGAGAAAGAGGGAGAGAGAGATGCTGTCCAGCCTCAGTTTAGCCAACTGGACTGCGGCAGGAGCCCTTTGGAAGAGCCCTTTCCCGGTCCGTGCGAGCTGGCAGCACCTTGCGGCAGCAGGGTGAGAAAGGGGACGATGCCCCCACATGCAGAGGAGCCCCTGAGTGCATCCCCGTGCAGGTAGCACGCCATCCGTCTGTCCAGTTGTGCGTGTTCGGTTTAACTTCGTGGCGACCCTTATAACGGAGGAGCAAGATCTCCACGTGCGTTTCTGTTCCACACAGCAGGAGGAAGATGTGAGCAAAGCAGGAACATAGCTTAAAGGAAAGCAGATAAGTGTAGGTAGGATGGAGGGTCACAAAGATTGCTGGAGGTTGAACGCAGGCTGTTTGCCAGGAAGACCAGTGCAGGAAAGATGTGGACAGGGCAGTGGATTAAACACGAGGTCAGAGAAGTGTCAGCAGGTAAAAGTGTCTTACTGGCAATAGGAAGGTTGAAAAATTAGACATGGATAAAGAAGGAAAGACATTTTAAAAAAATTTCTGCCAAGCACTCACTTGCTATAGTATCTCATCTGTGCAATGAATAGAATATTCCCAGCTGGTTCTCAACTTGCACTCCACTTTGAAGAGTGCTGCTGTAGCTTCACACCTGAGAAACAACTTGCTTATGCGAAAGCATGTCTGGTTTTCCCAGATTTATCAATTGATCAAATAAAAGGTACATCCTTGATCTAGAAACCATGCTTATTCATAGCCACAGACCACCACAGCTGTCACGAAAATGCTACTGTGCCGTTACACTTTCTACAGTGGTTGTGTTGTCACTGCTATTTGAAATAGGTTTTGAGCTACTTGAGAGAGGCTGCACTGATGCAGAATATTACCAGCTAAAGAGAACATGTGCTTTGTAATCAGAGAAGCCATGTATGTAAATATGCAGTGCAAGCTGTTTGTTCTGTCTGAGGTTACTGATCACATCATTAACCTAAGGACCAGACACTTCAATGGTAATGTAGGCTAGATTGTAAGATGATTTATCTTTTTACATTCTTTCAGGGAGTGTTATCACTGGCTATGCTTTAAGGTAAATGCTCCAAGCACTTGATTGTAGTAGCATTGTGATTACTTCAGTTGGCTACTACAGCCTCACAGGAAGCTTTGTGATCAGACATCCATCAATTAGTCCTTGACATGACAGTCTGTAAAAACACTATGGGATTCATTGAGATTTTGATAAATCTTTTTCATGCAAATGTTACTAACGTTCCCATGGAAGGGGGGCTGAGGTGGGAGTGGAGCTGGAGGCAGGGAGAGAACATGGATAGAACCAGATGTCTCTTTTGACACTACCAAAAATATGTAACTACAAAGGAATTTACTTTTCATGTGCCCAAGATACCAAAAAAAAATTAGTTCAGAGCAATTAGTAGCACTTAATTCTTTGTTTCCTTATGCATCCTGCATAAGGATGCAGGCATTTATAGTAAGGAGAAAGGGGGATTCTCACCAGCAAATCTTCAATGCAAATGTTTTTGTTAAGTTCAAGGAACTGGAAATTGTGTTATAAGCCCCTTGCCTTTCATACAGGTCTTTATTGTTACACAGGTGTACCTTTCTGTGAGAGACAAAAGATACTGTGAATAGATCTGATTCTAATCTTACCTTCATTGTGTTAACTGGACTGTTGATTTACCCCTGCTTATACTGTACTGGTGGAAATGGGAGTGCTAGGTATTAGTAAAGGTGAGAAATGACAGCCAAATTTAAAAACTAAGTATAAACCTTCAATAAATTACAATTTTTTTTTTTTATTTTTTTTTTTTTTTTTAGTCTAAAGTGTGGTGAGGCTATATGTTAGCAACATGTGAGCTCTTGGAACTGACTTTATTTAGTGAGAAGGGGGTTTTTGTGTTTGGAGAAGGGGTTTGGAAAGGACGTTAGAAAATGTAATTTAAAAAAAAGAAAAAAAAAAGCAAACCTCTTCGCAATAACTTGAGTGAAAAATTGTCAGAGGTGGGAATGGCTTGGGGTTTTTTATTCCCTCTGCTTGAGCTAAGATGCATTCCAGCCCAATTCTTAGGAAATAAAACTTATTCAGGAGCTTGAAAAGCTGTCTCTGGGTGTCAGGCAGGGAGAAACTGCTTCTGGAAAGAGGTCTTCCCCCTGGGAGAGATCGAATATCAGACTGAGCGAGCCCAGTCCAACCCAAAGAGCTTCCACCGACACCCGGTCCTTGCCGGAGGACTTTGCCATCGATGGCCGCCGCCGCCTCTGGCCACGCTTTGCCTAGAGAGACGGAGCGGGTGGGTGCGCAACTCCTGTCCGCTCCCTCCCTTTGATTTGATGGCCTTTATTCCTCCTAATTGGATAAAATAGGAAGTCACTGACAGTCCTGCGTTGCTGGGTGTACTGATTTCACTCAGAGCAGCCCTGCAGAGTGCGGGGGGTGGGGTAGGGGAGGAAGGAGCNCAAGGAGGACAAAGAGGGAGGGGAGATAAAGGGAGTTACCACCGTCTTGGCACCGCTCTTCCTTTCAAACCTCTCTGTAATGATATTGTTTGCAGTGATGCTCAGACAGCGAGCACCTGCTGCTCTGTAATGATTCAGCCTCTTTCAGCCGCCGCTGTAACACGACAGGATGCTGCTGCTACTGTCACTTCTGCCGCTGCCGCTGTTGTTAGAGATTTTGCTTTTGCTCCTTCTACCGCATGACAATTGTTTTCCTCGTCTAAGCAGATACCAGCCTCAGATGCTCAAGGTGAGAGTCTTGCCTTTCGCTCTGGGCTACTGGTTTACTTAATCTGGTCAGTTTGTTCAGTGTTTGTGGTTTTCTTTATCTCATCACCCTCCTTTCCCCTGTTTTGTTTCATTGTGCTTGCTTTTGGGGAATGTTTCTTCCCCCCTGCAGAAGAGCTGGAATTGCTTGAGAGGCGTTTAAGGAATTATAAAAGTGTCTAGCCAACTGGAGCTCAGTAATTGCAAAGCTATTCTCACTTCAGAGAAGTGGAGACAGTGACAGAGGGCTTGGGGGTAGAGGGACTGGGGGGATCTAATTTTTCCTGTGCATTACTCCTCTCCCAGTCTGGATGATGTTGCTGAGCTTCGACCTTTTATTGACTCCCACTCTGTGATTTTTGCAGAGCACTGTGACTATTACTACCATCTCTTTTTGTCTGTGTCTCACAGTAATGGACTGTGATAGAGTTAAGGCCTTTTGGAGGTGAGCTGTTTGAGAGCTGATGCTTAAACATGTCTGAAGTAGCTGCCGACACTTTCCCCAGCCCCTCAGCTCAGCTGAGCCCTGATGCATCCCTCAGCGGGCTCCCAGATGAGGAGAACATGCCGGGAACCCAAAGAGAGGACAGGAGGGTCCAGGGGATAGCAGGCCTTGCCGCAACCTGCTGTGCGTGCCTAGAGGCAGAGCGACTGAAGGGCTGCCTCAACTCTGAAAAGATCTGCATCGCCCCTATCTTGGCTTGCCTGCTTAGCCTTTGCCTCTGCATTGCTGGCCTCAAGTGGGTCTTTGTGGACAAGATTTTTGAGTATGACTCTCCTACCCACCTTGACCCTGGGAGGATAGGACAAGACCCAAAGAGCGCTGTGGATCCTACAGCTCTGTCTGCCTGGGTGCCTTCGGAGGTGTACGCCTCACCCTTCCTCGTACCTAGTCCCAAGAGCAAGGCTGAAGTGACAGTGCGAAGTGACAGCTCACTTGTACCCTCCAAACCGTTCCTCCAGCCTTCTCTATATAACCGCATCCTAGATGTTGGGTTGTTGTCCTCTGCCACACCTTCGCTATCACCACCCGCCCTGGAGCCTACCACAGCGTCTCAGGCACAAGCAACAGAAACCAATCTCCAAACCACTCCAAAACTTTGTAAGTAAAAACTGTGTGTTTCTTTCATTTTTCCCCTTTCACAGGAAAAAAAAAAAAAAAATGGGCACGTAACTGTTCTGGGACTGTCTACAAGGAGGGCATGTGACTGGCTTGCAAAGCTTAAGCATGCTAAGACAGGTATAGCATGGGTTACCCTTCTGAGAAGAGCCTCTGGAGTCCTCTGAACTTAGTTCTGAGGTGTGCAGGACTTCATTTGGCAGGACTTAATAAAGGGCTAGTACCACCCTTTTCTCTGCATCTACTTGTAGGGAAGTATGTGATTTACTTCAAGGGTTTATCTGATAGCTATTCCACATGGTGTGTTTTTCTTATAAATTGGCTTTGTATCCTGTGCTGGACCTTCCATGTGTGTTCTTTGCTTTGCCTGCAGAGCACTTCTGGTGCATCTTTCCTGAAGTCTGTGGCTGGCAAATATCCCTATCATACTCATGAAACTCTCAGAACAGTGAGAAAAAGTGACAGCAGATTTGAAGCAGTTAGAAACGGGGAACAATTAATTTACCATCTAGCTTATGATCTTTCCCTTTCTCTTAAAAGCAGAGCACACATTTCTCTGTGTCTTTCCCCATCTTTAGGAGCTGATTCTTGTTTAACTTGTTTCTCATATATTGCCTTACTGCCTTTTGTGGGGCATTTCAGGAAAGCATTCTTGCCGATGTAGGAAGAGTCAATTTCGAAATTAGTCTTTGTTCATCGTAAAAACAAGCAAAAAAAAGGTATCTGTATTATTTTACCAGTAGTGATCATAAAGCATCAAAATACTGCATTGCTGAAGGGTCATTGCTTGACATTCATGATTTTAACCCATCAAATTCGAAGAAAACCAAGCCAGCAATTCATGAGCTGTGTAAAGCTATGCAACTCTAGTAAAAGGGAAGGCAGCACACTGTTCTGCTGAGAACACAGCACAGTTTCCTGTGGAAAGCTGCAGGGATCAGAGTGAAAAATTGCATTCCTCACAAATTTCCTTGCAGGACCCCATGTCATTTATTCTCCCTCACGCCTTCCCTATAATGCTGCAGGTTGGCCACGTTGAAGATGGCACGTACTGGACCTCACCCTGGAGCTCTGAAGTCACCAGAAGTTCACTTCTAAGTTTAGCCCCACTGGGACTAGACTTAGTATAGATATGAGGCATTTGGATTAGATCTAACACTTTAGGCCAACCACCTTGCCAGTGAAAATGAGCGTAACTACAGTGATTTCAGAGGAGCTCCTTTCAGCTGACAGTCAATCTTGAACAACAGTTCCAGAATCAGTTTTAAAAAGTTCTAAGTACTCCTGTAGAAACCCTGCTGCCTTTTGCTTAGATAATGGGTAACAACCATCCTTCAGATTAAAAGTCATTTGTGAGATGGAAACAGTCTAATAAAGAAATACTGCTGTACCATTAAATGACATGGGCTTTGTCTGTGGTATTACTTGAATTAACCACCTTTGCAGTTAAATAGAACTATACTAAGTGAGCTTTCTTTTTAAATGTTGCTGATGCATAATTTTTTTTTTGTAGTGCAAATATTCTGACATTAAATATATTACTTTTTAACACATTTTACTTCATAAAGTGACCAGAGATCACTATTCAGTCAAAATTGCCTCAAAAATCCTTCTTGAATTTCCACATACAAGGCAAACCTTTATTGATAGCCTGCTAACTTCACCTCTGAAGTAAAGGAAAGGGGAGGGGGAGAGAGGCACAGAAAAGATTCTTTGGAGATGTCACTGACAAAAAGCCTTTATCTGCATTCAGATCTGCACACATCTGGAAAATAAATGGAGGTCCAGATTGGGTTGAGAGGGTTTTTTTGTATTTTGAATTGGGGGTTTTGTGTGTGTGTGAGTTTTTGGGGTTTAGGGTTTTGTTTTAATTCTGCCTTAAATTTTTAAAGATAAATATATTTTAAGGCATTGTAGACTTCCACAGCTAAGGCTGAAAGGAGAGGGAAAACTGGTAGCAGGACAAATTTGGATTGCTCTGAGGGAGAATGTTTTGTAAGCAGAATTTATTCTAACTGTGGCACATAATTCTGACTATGGCAAGCATCCGTGATTCACTGCAATGAAAAATAAGAAAATCTAGCTGGAAAAATACACTGCAGAAGATTTGCCTAAGAATTCCAAGAGGCATGAAAAGAACTTTTTGGACAGCTCTTAAAGCACTGTGTTGGGGTTTTTGAAACAGCTGCATTTCAAACACATCGTTGTGTTTTATGTAGAGCAAGATTTGTTGGAGAGGTTTACAGATTGCATCAGTGCTAACTTTTTTTAAAAATGCCTTTGACAGCTATAAAATTCTCAGTGACATGGCTTGAAAAGTAGCATCTGCAAATTGGATTGTCCCTTCTTTTGCCTTTCAGTGTCCTTTTTTTCTGTCCCTTATGTGCTGAAAATTCTTTTTCCAGTGTAGAAATAAAAAAGAAATGCACATTTCATATTCTGTGCTTGATGTACTGTTTCTGAACTGGTCCCTTCCATGAGTTTCCAAATCCTTTCCTCTTCTCCTCTCGTTTCTGTCTTACTCAGCATGTTCCCCTTAAAGCTGTATCCTTCAAGGTCATAGTCTGCAGAGAGCTAATTGACTCTTTTTTCTCCTGGAGCCTGGAAGAGAAACCAGAAGAGAGACAATCCTGGTAATTGTGTTTGGTGTATTAGATTCAAGACTGGTCTTGCACCTTTTGTTGTACTTTGCCTTTATCAATACAGAAATATTTCTTTCCATTTAGCTTACCTTTTACATTTTAATATAATTTTTCCCTTGCTGAAAGAAAAAGGAAAGGTGAATGTTTTAAAGCATTCCCATATTTAGGGAGCTTGTCAATCTTAGCATAATTATACCAGAGCAGGTATTATTACAAACCAAATATAATAATACACACTAAACTACAAGCTCCCTCCCTCTGAGAACACATGCAGACTGTAATAATGCTAACTCAGTTCAGGAGCTAAATTTCACTTCTTCCAACACTATCATCTTTAAATACAATTCCACCCTTTCCCCAGGCTGGTTAGAGATTCAGCTCTGTAATACTGCAAAAACTGTGTTTCTGTAATAATAACTTTTATACATCTGCAAACCAACCATTTCTCTCTTTAAAGGTCTTCCTACAGCCTCCTCTTTCAATTTAAGCAGATTTCCTCACAAAACACCCAGAAAGGTCCATGCGGGGCTTGCCTTTCCGGGGTGACAGCTTTGCCAAAATAGTGCAGTGCTCCTGTGTTTTGGTTCTGCCCCAAAGCAGAGGTATCCAAGCAGCCCTTGGCTTTGAGGCCACACCTGTTGTGACTTGGTGAAGTGCCATGGAGACCACGAGAGGCAGGGCAGGAGACAGACTATAGCATGATTTATCTGGCATGGGTTTCCCTGAGAGCAGAGCAAAAGGCCCATCAGAAAGCAGGGTCCAGAGGAGGCACATGCCTAGTGGCACATCCACACAGCCCCTGCATCCAGTTCACTTTTGGCTTCCCTGGCAAGCTCAGGTACCATGCACGAATGGGCCAGCTACACACATTATGCCATGCTGGTGGCCAGCAGATGATCAACAGGCATGTCTTCATCTCCATACAGCACCGAACCTGTGCATGTCCATTGGGAGGCAGGCAGGATTCCTTCCTATCCCATTTTTGCTGGCCCTCACCAAATGTGGCAAAGTGGAAAAAGGGCTCTGCATTACTGTCAACCACCTCTGACTGGGACAACTCCCTTCTGATGTTTCTGATTTCTGCCTCCACTTCAGGTGTGCTGGGTCAGTATTAGCAAATGATGCTGCTTTCTTTTCCTCAGTGGAAAAAGGTTAAAAGATTGCCCCTGAGGCCTGGTAGTGGTTGTTTACCTGGGAAATAGTCTCAGCTCCGCTCCAAACTTGACAAGCTCCCCTCCCAGATTGACAAGCTCCCTAAATATGGGAATGCTTTAAAACATTCACCTTTCCTTTCTCTTTCAGCAAAGGAAAAATATTACTAAAATTCAAAAGGTAAGCCAAGTGGAAGGGAATATTTCTGCATTGATAAAGAGCATAGTATAATAAAAGGTGGGAGACCAGTCTTGAATTGAGACAGAATGGCTAAATTTCTTGTGTCTTTTTAGAGATAGAGATGGGGAAAATTGAATGAAAATTGTACTGTACCTTGTTTTGGTATCATACCATAAATATTCCCTACATTTTTTTCCCTGCCTCTTTCAGTTCTGCTTGTTCTTTCTCAGCTCTGCATTTGATGTCAGTTCTCCAATTCACAGTGATTTGGGAGGTCTGTACTTTAACTTGATGTCCTCTCCCTCCACTTACAGGTGCTGCAGCCCTCTAACTGAAGGCTTCATTTTAATGACAGAGGGTTTGTTCATAGCAGCTTCATGCAATGTTTGTTCTTATTCTTGAAAGAATCTGGTTCTGACCCATGCTCTGCATTTCAAATCCCCATCACAACACCACAGAGTTGAGTCTATGCCTGGCAACCTCTGAACATGTCAAGGTCAGGGATGTCTCAGAGAGCCAAGGGGACTGTACCCATGGAAGGGGAGAGCAGATGATACAGCACAGGCTCTACATCAGCCTTGTGTGTGCTCACTGTTTCTCTGCGCTCACTGTTTCTCTGCAGGGCAGTGCCACAAGAGAGATTGTTTTTTCCCCAAAGCCTGAAGATGCAGGAAGAGAGCACTTTAAAGCAAATGCTGGTCCATTTCTGACACAGTGTTAGACTTTATTAGCTTCAGATACCTGATTTAAGTGCCTACATTAGGAAGCTAGTTAGTCTTCAGCTGCATATCCAACATAAAGGGAGAGACTTCCCCCAGGCAATTCCCAGAGTGACTCTAACAGGAGTAACCCTCTTTCCCCATGAGTCTACAGGGAGACTACCCTTGCAATTCAGTTTCTGAGTTAAATATCTACTGTACAATATGAGGACCCATTTTGAAAGCCATGACTTTCCTTTTACGTGTCCTGTGAATTAAAAACATCTTGTCACAGGGAGGTTACAATTAGTCATGGTTAAGATACCAGACAAGTTTTGAGCCTAACTCAGGAGCGTAGTAAAGAGATGCTGATCTCAGTAGGCCCAGGAGACACGACTGGGCCTCCATTAACAAGCAGCAATAAAGCAAGTGCCACTGTACTGAGCCAGCCAGTCTGTATTTCTCTGCAGTTCCAAAGGTCATGATGGCTTCTACATGTATATACTTGTGACAGGAGCACTCATGGGGACTGATGGGGTGAGATGCATAAGATGCAGCAATTTTTAGGGAGTTCAGGTCCATTAAGCCTTCTAAAGCGAGAACTAAGGCTTCCCTTCCCCAGTCCAGTTAGTTCACACTGTCTTTAAAATGTCCTCAGCAAGCACAGTTTCTTCGGACAAATTTATTGTTTTGTTTCTTTCAGTATCTCTACCACCCCCCTTTTTAGCTTTCATTGATTGCATGGGCACAGTTCTTCTATTTAACATGCAGCAAACTGTACTAATTGGTCCTGTGTTTCTTGCTCTTGGACAAGCACCCCAAAGTCATGGCTTTCAAATTTTCCTCATGGGTGTGGTTTTCCTTTCATGCACCATGCATCATGTGCAGAACATGGTGGAGTAAAAGCGGTATTTCCTGAAATGTTTTTTCTTAATAGCAATCTGAATTTCTCAGTACAAAACAGTAGTCTGCACTTGTATTTATTTTTTAAAGCTTTATTTTGCTTTGAAAACTTCCCTCAGAATAAGTAGTGTATTTGTGCTACAAGGAGCTTTTTGCATTTTCTCTCATTTCTATACAGATGCATATGTGAATATAAAGAATACAATAGGTATACAAAGTATATGGCCATTATTTTTTTATAAAGGCTGAAAACTGCAACTGTTCTGCATCGAAAGTTTCTAAGCAAAACTGATTAATAATTGATGTAATTACAGAAATCAAGGTTTGGATTTCTACTGCAGAGAACTGAAATTATCCTCATTCCATATCTGTTGTATTTTTTACACTGTTTCTACTGTTTTATTTCCTGTTAATGCACTGTAAATAAAGTACACAGCAGCCTACCTCAGATTTGCTGTGCCTAACTTCTGATTCCAGAGAAACATTTAGGAACTTTCTCTGCATCAGATGAGGAAGCATAATTTGGCTTGCTGGAGGCTAAGTAGCAGGTTAATTGTAGTGCAGAGCTGGAATGATATAAATGAGCGTTTTCATCATTTGCAGTCTTGCTAATGGAAATGCAATAGATTTGCTGCAGAAATCCAACTCAGAATCAATAGCAATGCAATGAGGCAGCTGGTTCAGGGGAGAGCACATGTGATGCCAATCTGCCGCAGACAGTACCTGGGCAGAGACTGTACTGTCTCTCTTTCAGGAAAGAGGAGACAGCCCTCAAAAAGCCCATGGCAGGTGGTAAAAGAATTTTGAAAGGAAAATGCCTGTAGGATGGGCTGTGGTTAGGAGAAGAAGCTTTCTCAGACTAAGGGAAGAGAATTATTTTCTTTGAGGGATTCAGATCTGTTTGGACTCAAAGCTGAGGTTTTTTTGCACAGTACTAAGTTAAGCAACGACAGCAGTCTCTGTGTTTCAGGTCATGTTCAAGCCACATGAAATCAAGGACTGAATCATGGTGTGTAACTTTGGAGATGGATAGGTGGGTTTAAAGTATCTTCTGCCAAAGGCTTCTGCCCTCTTTTTCCCCAGGCATACCACAGAGAGTAGCAGGCCCTGTCTTTTGTGGATTTTTTTATATTAGGTACACTGGCTACCTTTACAGTTTATACTGCAAGGAGACCAGTTTCCTGGAGAGTTGGCACTACGAATCACATCTTGATCTTTCACTTTAAAACATCATGTGTAGTAGCAGACACAGTAGGAGGTACACATTAAACTCAAAAGCTGGAGCATGACTATTGTTTGGCAGTTAGAGAGCAGCAACAGAGAAATGCATTATTGTGAGGTAATGTGAAGTCTGCTTATCTACACCCTGACCTGTCTCATCCTTCCTCCCCATCTGCAGTAGAGTCTTAGTCACTGAGACAAAAGAAAAGGTTTCAGCTGAGGAAGAACGTGCAGGAGCAAATCCAGTGAGACATGGCTGGCCACCACTGAAGGCTTCCCTAAGCTAAACCAGAGGCAAGGTCCATTCAGCCTGGCCCATGATTGGTGGTATTGCGGCATCCAGCTGTTACGTTTGCTCCTGTATTGTTTTGCTACAAAAGCCTTATTTCAGTGTACATCTTCTTGCAAGAGTATATTCAGCTTTTTCACATATGCTTTCACTACCCCCTCCCCCGCATTTTTATATCTCTGCTTCATCCTGGAACTTGCTGGCAGTGCATTCTCATAACTCAGACAGCTTTTTATTTTGGCAATGAATATCGTCTCAGTTTTTGAGATGAAAGGAAATCAATACTGGGTTGGTAGTCACGTGACACTGGGGGGAGTATATGAAGCTATGATCTTAAGCATGATTTGTGACATAGTTCAGTGTTTCTATGGAATTCCTGAAAGATATTTGAATTTTACAATTTTTAACAGTCAATTAATTCATATGATTAGACAGATCAAAGTAGAAAAAAGAGTATCAAGCTCATTAAAAAGCCTTTCTCTTATGCAAAAACAAAAAGTCTCTAGCTCATAAAAGATGACTTCTAAGGTGATAACTGGAAGCTAGCATAAGGCTGCTGGAACAGCATCTTGAAAAGAGAAACTTAGGCTTTCTCCTATACTAAATTAATCTGGATAATTAATTTAGTGTTTCAGCTTGAATTAAATGGCCTGAATTTTCACTGGTGTAAAGGTTCTAAGGTCTGTAGCCCTGTAAGACCCAGAAGAGCACTGGAATGCTCTGTTCCGTGACCTGCATAGCACAGTATCATCCTGACTAAGGTTTCTTCCAGTTGTGGTGGGAAGCCTGAGAGGAAGACATCGTCTGCCTTTTCCATTTTTCTAGCATCTCTTTTAAATAAAACTACATACTTTGACTTCAAAATGCATGTTTTTATTTTGGCCACTCGTTGATTTACACCTTTCTCTCCTAGATTAAAAAGTTCTTCCATGCCACGTATTTCCCACTCACAAAGGTGCTTATACACTGTAATCAGCTCAGCTTTGGATAAGCCTTTTTGACAGGGTAGGTAGCCTGAACTCCACAATTCTCCCCATGGAGAAAGTTGTTTTCAGTCCTTGAATTATTTCATCCCTCTTCACACTTTCTTATTTTTCATATAAATAGAGACATAATTTTGATGTTACTCAGACATGGACTAATCCAAAATCCCAGCAAAGGACAATAAAACCTGCTCATTGCCTTGATCACTGTTCAGAAGTACTCAAGATGCATAAAGTAGCATCAGTGACTGTTTAATATTTTAAACAGTGGATCAGTAACAATGTCCAGTCAGAGCAGAAGACTGGTGGCTCACACTGGTTTTACATGCAAGCGCCCTCACCAACCTGCCTCTTTAACCACCAGGGTTGCTTCTCACTGGGGTGGAATGATAATCCTAAGGGCCAGTCAAGGGAAGAAAAGACAAATATTGCCCAGCCTTGGCAATGCTGTGTGCATTTTAGGAGGAGTTTCAGCTCCCTCATTCCCTATCTGGTTCTGTCCTGCTCGGAAGGATGCCTTCAGCAAGGCTTCTTGGGTGAACAGGAGGCCAGCTCAGTGATTTCAGCAGTGCAGAGTTCCCCTACGCACTTGACTTCTGCTCATGCTTTCAAAGATTTTTTACTCCATGGCCCGCTGACACTTCTCCCACTGCTGGCCTAAGAACAATTGCATCACTTTGCCCTTCATTCAGTTTATTATCTCAATTCCTTCAACATTTGGTTCTTCCTTCCAAAAGTGGAAACCGTCCTAGTGCATGGATTAGTGGGATGAGAGGATTTTGGTGCTTGCATCACTCCTGTCCACACAAAGATACTTTGCCTGTGGATTCTTTTGCATTACTGTCATACAGTGGTTTTGCTGAATGGATTTGGATCGGTAGGGTTTCATTATGCCTGAGCATCTTTTCTGGTAATGACAATAATGCGGCATGATCATACCGAGCAAGTCACTATGGCTAATAATGTCACGATATCTGGGATTGTTATATTTTCAAGATAGCTTTTCTTGGGCTGTGGGGTTGTTCAGCTGCACAGTTAGCAGTGTGACAGTAATAATGCCTCAGCAAGGGAAATTAAGTGTATCAGGGTGCGAGAGGCAAGTATAGGGGAATGGAAGAATGATCATTTATGTATCTGGTCTGAGCTGATCAGGGAATGAACCAGTGAGTATGTTGTCATGGTTTTAGGAATTAAGGAGTACAGGATCAGAAGAAAGACAAAAGGCTTCCTGCTGTGTTGGTACAGTGTCAGTGACTGTCTGTGTTGGAGAGGCTTGAGCTCCTACTTGCAAGAGCGGAACATAAGTAAGTAGCCAGGAGAGGGCCAGGAAACTGCAAAGAATTGATTATACTTGTCAAGCACAGGGGAGCAGGAAAGGTCTGATACTTTCTTGACTGGAAAAAAGCAGGAAGAATCTGTTCCCCAATGGCCCAGGTATCTGCAGTCTGGAACTTGCAGCAGATCCCAAAGCAGCTTTTCCCCTTGCTGAGGATCTGAACTAGGAATTCAGTCATTCACTCTGACCATCATGCATTTCTAAGGGATCCTCTGTAGGGCAGCTCATCTTGCCATCTGGCCATGCTGTCTGTATGCTCTTCGTTGGTGGAGAGATCAAAGGAAGTGCCTCTCACGCTCTGCTTTCTCTAGCCACCTCAAGGGCTGGAGTTGCTGCCTGTGCTGCAGACACTGTGAAATGTCTCTCTGTTATTGAATTCCCTTCCATCACTTTGTTCAAAACCCCTCAGTGCACTCCAGCAGTTGCCTCATGGAGGTTAGTCAGCCCACCCTTCTTTTTGGAGGTGTTGATTTAGTGATAGTATTAATAGATTTTAAATGTCATCATTAACAATTTTTGCGAACTGCTTCAGCCGCATAATTTTTGGGCCATACAACTGTGTATGCATTCTCTTTGTGAGCGAAGAAAGCTGTGTTTCTGGATGAAAAGGCCAATGAATGCATTAGGAGTCTTTCACTTCAAAATCAGTTAACAGAAAGGTACCTTAAAATTCTCATTTTGGTTTATAAAATGGCATCTGGCCAGTAAGGCCATCAAAACAGAATTTGAACATGTGAATGTTTAATAACATGGCTAGCAACCTTTCTGTTGTTTGCTATCTCCAAGCATTTGAATTTGCCATACTATAGAGATTAATGGAGGCCTCCCATATAAGCAGCTTCTCAAGCAACCTTGTAATTTTCCTAATTGTTGCTAATTGTTTAATGTGTGCAGTTTTTTGTACTCCAAATTTGGAGGAAGGATTAAAAAGACATGTTCTGTAAGTGTATTCAGATAACTGCTACAAGCCCAGGAAGCAGATTTACTAGCTGTGAATCAGAGGAAGTATTGATTCCCAAAATCCACTTAGCTAGGCAGAAGCTGGCAGGGGAGGCGGCTGAAGACAAAGAAAACAGAAAAATATTCTGATGCTTCCAGAACCAGACTGAGACCCAGAGAGTATTGCATGTCAGTATGCCAGGTTTCTAAATTTACTTGCCCCTAAAATACATAGCAGGTTCCCCAAGTTGCAGAATAATATGTGGTTATGCTTTGCTTTTGATTTTGCAAATTATCTGTAATGTCTTCCTGGGAGTGTTACTGGTACTTTCAGGATGCTAATACACATCAGTTTCTAACAAATGTGTATACTAGGGATACTGTCTGATGTTAATTTATATTTAATTAATATCTTAATTTTCATACATTACTATTTTACAAATGATGATTACATAATGACAGGTTTTTTTCTGGTAATTGATCAAAAATTATGACTTAGCAGAAACTCAGACACAGTGTTCAAAAAGCACTGTTGGCAAATGTTGTTCCTGTCATGTAAATACTGCCCCTTTAGAGGAAATCTTAAAAATGTCATTCAGTAGAGAAAAATCAGACAAATAACTTGATCAGGACTTCTGTGTAATGACAGGTCACATTAGAGAAAATTTCGAGTGTTCAGATCTGGCAGGGAAATCTGCATCATGCAAGACCGAGCTGAAAATAGATTTTCCAAGCTGGAAATTAACCACAGTTCTTTTAAGGATAAACTTGTTAAACTGCAGGAATTTTTCCTTTGGGATTTAACTAACCGCCATCAACCACAGTAATGTCACTGATTGTACCACAGTAACTTGCTACTCTAAGGTGACTGTTCCATCTCCCAGTCTCATCAAGAGAAAAGCTTTAGCAAACTCAAATCTCTCCCTCTAGTGACTTCAGGTCAATGCAGATTTCTCCATCTTTACAACAATTGCTTGAAACAACCCTTTACCTACACGAGTTTTCACTGAGAACTAGTGGGCGGTTCAGCTGCACTGGCCTTTGTTTTACCTTGTGCTAATCCAGGACTGGAAATGCTCCCTACCTTTCCAAATGCAGCTCTACCTCTCCAAGCTTGAATGTAAAAACAGAAGAAATGTTGGGATGATCATTTGAAATCTTGGAGTGACACTTTGAAATCTAACACGTAATCTGCTTTAAATTCTGCTTATTTAAAAAGCATTTTATTACATTCTTATGGAGATCTCATACAGTGAATATTCATAAAGCAGAAGTAGACTATGTAGCAGAAGGACTACAAATCTACGGACATTTGTAAAACTATGAGAGTGTCTGGGGATGTTCCTTGTTAACAGAGCTTTTAAAGTTGTCAAATTGTGACTTCCCATGTGTGATTTCAACCTCAGTCTTTCCTGTGCTTCATTTTCTCACACTGTTAGTGATCTGCCCTTTTCACTGCTTGAGACGCCTTCAAGCTCGCGCTGCTTGTAATTCTCAGCAGACTTGGACCCAGAGTTCCGCTCCTTAAGGCAGCTCATGTTTTGAATTATGCATAGTCCATTTCAGAGGGGCTGCATTTCATGACTCCTTTTGGGGGGTGGTGATGTAAGGGAGTTTAAGTACTATAGTGACACTTTTCATTTTTCATGTCCTAGTTCAGTTAAAAGCAAGCCTTGAATTGTGTCATTTTTCTCTCATGTGACTGTTTAATCACCTGAGAGAGCACCAGCCAGAGTTTTGTGGTAAGATTGATTATATTCCCAACAAAGTGCTTCCTTCAGCTGAGCGCCAGGAAGTAGCCAGTTTAGCAGCTAATGGGCTTCAGTCTGATGTGAAAATGGCAACTATGATGGAAATGTCACTGCAGTGCATGCCAGCCCTTCCAGCTGCAGCTAAACAGCACTGAAATGCTTGGAGGCTGCTCAGGTTTAAAGATGAGGGGAGATACTCCTCATCTGGACTACACAAAGCTGTGCTGTGGAGGGCACACAACCTGCCCCTTTGAAAGTGTCAGGACAGCATGTGTACGAATATCCAGATATACAAGTAGAGAAGGGTGTTGCTGCAGGTGTAGTGATGACTTTTTTTGCCCTGTTAGCCTGCAATTGCCATTGCAGGGCTGGTGCTATAAGCTTTGCAATATCAGTGCTGGCTACAGCAAAGGATGCTGCAGGATCAGCTAGGACCCCAGTTTGCATGGCATGAAATGGAGAGAACCATAAGGGAGTGATCTTCCATTGAACACCACCCAACACATGTTCTGACAGCAGCCTACATTCATATCCATTACAAGCCTCAGACAGAGCTGAAGAAATGTACTCACCAGTCCCATTTTACACAGTATGAGTTAATAATAACAGTATAGGTGACAGTTTACAAATGTTTTGCCTTGTTTGGATGAATTCATAGTCTCTAAGTGTCAACAGCCACTCTTACGTGCCTCTGTGATTTACCCTGTGTAACAGAGGGAACCTCTGGCAATTGCAAGAATGAAGTCCACAGCCTGAGAGGCAGCTGTGCTCCCTTTAAGTGGTAGCATGTACTAATGAAAATCCAGGAAGAAAGAGTAGAAAATTCACAAATAAAGGGCGGTAGGTATAGACTTCCGCTTACAGATGTGTGTATAAAGACACACCAAAGTAAAAGTCATTCCAGAATCCTTTTCTTTGTGAGATTTCTTTTTTTTTTTTTTTTCCCCATTTCTGGGAAGAAATATTGTTTAAAATACATGGGAAGACAATATGTCTTCACTGTTAAAATGCCTTTCTGGCATTTATTGCTAAAAATGAATTAAATAAATGTAAACAAAATAAGACCCTGACATTTCAAGTCAGACTGTTTTTCTGTCATTGTCATTGAATGTAATAGACTGTTAGCTAATGTCTCCCTTCAGGGGGGAAAAAAAGCAGTGTTGCACTTCTTTGACAATTGACAAAGTACCAGTTAACCAAGGTCTGGTGCTCATGTTTCCCAAAGTTGAGACCTTTGGGTGTCGTAGACTAGTTGTTCATCCTTTGGCTGAACCTCAGCTACCTGAAGGGCCTGTTTGTTTGTGTTTGTATCTGGTTTCTGGTTTTATTTTGTTTATTTGATTGTTTTTAATAGAGATTGATTGCTTCTTTTCAATCTTTGTTAATTTCAAATTTTGTACATCAATACTCAAAATCAGGTGATCATTTGATTGAGCACTGTCTGGTGCAATGGCTGCTTTTTCAGCCTGTCCATTGTATCATATGAGTTTAGGCCTCAGTTCCTCAGCCACGCAGGGACCTCTGTTAAAATTAGCAGCCTTGATGTGCACAAAAAAACGTTGCAGGGATGACCTTCACACTATCACCTCCCATGTCACTGGCCAGGGGATTTCCCCCTGGGCAAGAGCCACCGTGAAAGTGCTTACATCCCTTCTTCTCTTGCTTGGGTTGGAGGAGGAAGGAGCCCATGTACTGCCAGATAGAGAAGCACAGCTGTGGGGAGGAAGAGGTGCTGTGAAGGGCCTTCTGCCCCATCACTGTGACGGTGGCAGGTTGCCAGCCCTGTGGCCAGAAGGGAGGGCAATCCCACAGCACTGAGTGGGGAGGTTGCAGGTGTCCAATGGATAGAGAGCACAAGGATAGCTCCAGCTCAACAGGCAAAAATGCAGACCCTTTGGGCAGCAGAAGAAGGGACATAAGCACTCTCTGAATACTTGGGCAGGAGAAGAAGGGACATAAGCACTCTCTGAATACTTGGGCAGGAGAAGAAGGGACATAAACACTCTCTGAATACCCATGGGACACTCATAGGCCTGAGTGCAATTTCTTTGGCAGAATCCGCCTCCTTGCTTGTCAGCCCTGTCCAGAAAGATTTTTTAACTTTACCCTTCACTATGGTCATTAATATAATAAATTGAAGATAATTGCTTAGTTTGAAAAAGCTGTGTCTTTTGCTGTGTAGGTGGGGAAATGATGCCAGGAACAATCCTTTCTTCTCCTGCCAGTTTGCTGTTCTCTGCAGCAGGGATATATACCGGTTCTGTATAGATGCTGCTGTTAGCTAAAAGCAGCCTAAGCACTGCCGCAGCTAGAAATGCAAGATTGATTACATTAGATGTGCTTTATTCCCGGTATCCTGCATGAAATCAGCTCCAAAATAGGTTAATACCGTTGCTTCAGAGTGGAAAATGCCAATGTTAATATAGGGTTTGTTATGGATAGACAGCTTGGTACAGAGCAAAAATGCATCGGATTGGGTCACTGCCAAACTTGTATTTGAGGAGAGAGGTCAAATGAAGGTTTGCATGTGATGGTATCCCCCATACCAAACTTGGCATGTGACCAGTTGCTGGGATAATGCAGGGAGCTATATCTTCTTTACATCTGAGTTCAGCTCTACTATGGAACCATGCAAAGACGACTGAAATGTGTTTTCAGCCATGGTCTGAATTATTCTGCTGCTGCATGATTAGGACAGGACACTATGCCACCACCTTAAATCCCACTTGAAAATGAAACAGATCTTCTGGAAAGCAGCTAGCTTGAAATTGCAGGGAAATTACTGGAACCAGAGCAGAGCACATGATGCCTACTGCAGGGACAAAAGCCTCTACATGATCCTTGTGCACTGCAACGGATGGGTCATAAATTTTTTGGTACAACGCATGATAACTAAAAGGCAGCAGGCCTCTGCACCAACATCAGTGATGATGGAGAGGTTAAGTGGTTTTTCATGGCTCCAGGGTTAGGAGATCCAGTGTTACTTTGTCTTTGCCTTGTGAAGCTCTTCTCCAGTGGTCCACTCTACAGAGACGAAACTGACCTTACCAGCCATATGATGCCAGTGTATTGCCTGGGTGAGGCTGTGGTTCTTTCTGGGGATTGATGTGCAAATGAATGAACAAGCCTTTTCCATCTGTCATATCTTAAAATGCCCATAGAGTTCAGTTTATGAGTGTTACTGTATGAACAGCGTGGGCTCCCACTTGGAAATGCTGGGGCTGGTACTGGGCTACTCACAGTCAGAATGGAGATTTGCACAGAATTGGAGTGAGTGTTTGGTTTGAAGGGGTCCCCTAAGAGGAAGAGAGTAATACTGTCCCATGACCAGTTCCTAAGGAGTGCTGCACAGAGCCTCACATCATGCTCCCATATCCCTAGCCCCCATGTGCTGCACAGCATCTCATTTGTGGCAGCCCTTTGCTGTTAATTCATCTTCCAGAGCAGGCATGTCTAGGGCAATATCGTGGTTTCACACAGTACCCTGGAGATGCCTGAACAACAAATGACCTGCTGCCCTTTAGAGAAGATGGGTGCTATGGTACCGGTACAGAGCTGTATACACAGTTAGTTGTTCTTTTGGACTACAGGCTATGGGGAGGTCCCAATCCTTCTTCACAGTCTGATTATACCAACATAGTTAAATTTTCTAAGTCAGGATCTGCTAGTTCTTTTACATATTTTCCTGGCCTTTGCCCCTTCTCAGGTCACAACTTATATCCATCCTGCACCCATTTATTTTTGGTAAATACAAGAGGAGAAGTCAACTGTAAGGTGGGGAAACAGCATCTCTGAGACTTCTCAGTATCTTCTGTTACTGAGCAAGGCATGAGGCAAAATGCTGCACACCTCTTAGACACCAAACAATAAAGAACTCTTTGGCTCACAAAGTACCATCAGCCAAAGTGATGCTCTGCCACATGATGCATCTGTTTTGCATTCAGATTGGGACAGACAGCAAACACACTGTAGGCTATTTTTTATTTTTCTAGTGAGTTGGAGGATATAGCAGGGGGAGGATCTGTCAAAAGAGTTAAGATCATTACGGAGGAGACATACCTAATTTTCTCATAGCTACTCTTACAGTAGAGTGCATGTGTGAGTTAATGCCTGATTAATGAAGGTATAATTTTAGGCCTGACTGCCAAGCTTCTACCAAACACACTGAAATAGTCAAGCACCTGTTTTCATTTACTTTGTTGGGATGATCTCTGAGGCTGGTGTGGACTTCTACAGGTATTAAATTCTAAGTATCTGGAAGATAATTGAGAAACATGGATTCAGCATGTGGTGTGTGGTGGCCTTAGATGCTATAAGCCTGTCTTTTTTTTTTTTTTTTTAAAAGAGGTCTCTTGCATCCTGAAGCGTTTCACTGGTATATTGTTTCCTGATCGCAATGCCTTATATCATGTCCTGGTTATCTGACACTTAGGGAATGACAGAGAAGCTAAAGGCTCTTTATCTATTGCCTTGGGACATGACTAAGTCTCCTTTCACTTAGAAATTCAAGGTCTTTACAGGGGAAATGGGAGGGTTGCAATGGCTTCTCACTGGGCTAAAATTACTATATTGTTACAGAGATTAAATAGAATAATCTTGAAAGCTCCTAGTATATTAGCATTGCCTGATTCCAGCTAAGAGCTGGTGGAACATTATTTCCAGGGGACCATCTATTATTCATTTCTCTTTTTTTCTCTAAAAGAAAGACCACAGACCCAGAGCATAACTAGTTTTACTTTTGCTTCAAAAGAAATGCCGTGCTGTTTCATCTTTCATGTTGTAGTTAGGTCCTTTTGGAGAGCTATATAACAATGTGTTCTTGCCATGGTGGGGGAGGCCATAATTAATTCTGTCCAAAAAGGGCTTCTCAGGAGTACAGGACATTAACAGTGAGCAAGCTACCAGGTTCATAAATCTCCAGAGACAGACAGGAGAGCTCTCTAGTAAATGAGGATTCTCGTATAGCCTCCCACTCCCCTTTCCAGTGTGTTGCCAATCTTAGGGATGACAGTTATACCAGACCTTTTCTAGTAATGTTTTACTCAGTTCCTCTCACACAGATACACTCAGCTCTGTAATTGCTTCTCATAAAATGCATTTGTCTGCCTAACTCCGACTATGTCATTCCTGCAGTAAAGGGTCTTCCTGGTGCTAACAGAGCTTTTGCAAGCTCAGGAGCATGCAGCCACAGGGAAGAGTTCTGAAATCCAGTCAGGGCCTGGATTATCGTAAAAGGGTATTGTATTGTGCAGTAGCTGCCTGGGGCAGGACTCATCCAGACTCTACACCGATCAAGCTACTTAGGTACCACAAACGATGTATGTGCTGCCACAGGGGCCCAACGTGACCTGAATGGGGGACAGAACTAATCAGCACTCTTCACAAGCACAAGAGTGTTGTTTTGAGAGGCACACTGTTCTGGGCAACAAGCGTCTGTTTTCTCAGGGCTGCATCTCTTCCTGTTCACCCTTTTGGCATCATGGATGTGACAGAGCCTGACTTTGCTTTGGACCAAAGATCAGAGGAATTTAGAGCAGCAGTGCAAAAAGCTGCAGGTTTGAGCCTCAGCAGAAGTAGTCTGTGCCAGCCCCAATGCCTGGCCAATAACAAACCACTGTCGAAGCAGGCTGGATGTCGCATGTGCTGCCCAGCTAAGGGCAAAGTTTGTGACTACTCCTTATGGGCATGAGCGAAGGGAGAGCAGAATAGCTGCAACAGCATGGCTTAGTCTGCAGTGCCTGCTGCTTCGGGCTGTAATTGTATGCAAAAGCCCCACAAAAACAAAGTCGCAGCTGCTGGCTCATTTTGTGTGGCAGCCCTTAGCTAATGCTGTGTAATGTGAGAGCTGCTCTCTGCCAAGACCACTGTGTCCTTCCTTCCTCTGGCCTCTCTCCCCACTACCAGATGTATCTCCAAGCTAAAAACCTGCCCTTCCTGCCCCGGATGAGGAATGCATCAGGGCAGACTTTACGTGAGTGGACAGGAGCAAACTCCCTCACAGCGCAGGCTTTATTCTCTTATATAATACCCACGTGGACATGGTCAGGATTATTGCTATCTCCTTCTTTGATTATGCTAGTTCACATATTGCTTACAGTCCAGACTCATAGCAACTTGCATGGGAGTAGATCAAATTAACCTCTCTATACTCAGGTGTGAAATCCCCTCCCCTGGGACAAATTCATACCCAGTACCCACCCCAACCACCCACCTTACTTCCAAGAAGCAGTGAAAGGCACAGGGGAAATGGCAGTGAGGCTGACATTCAAAGCTGTAGAGGACACAGGCTCAGCTATTGTTGGTGGGTGTTCCTTCTGTGGCAAATTGCTGGGATCCACTGGTAGCAGATGACGTTCTAGAAATTTCCTTATGCAGAAGGAATTCTAGATAACACATGAAATGTCCTTGCTCTCCTCTCTATTTTTCCTCCTAAAAACTGTCAGAGATAGAGGCAGGCAAGGAAGAATGGATGTGTTTTACTCCAGGGGTAGAGTTTGACCCTTTTAGTAAATCTCCTTAGGTGTCAACCACCTTACTTAGGTATTTAAATCCCTCTGAAGATCCGCCCATGCATTAGAGAAAAGTTGCACTGCCAGTGGAACAACTTCTGCAGCTCTGGCTTTGGTCTATTGCATCCCAATAAATATTTCCCTGTTGTCAAAAATTAAATCCAGCATTGCTTTCCACTGGCTTTCTGCCTGCAGAAAGGAGGTGATAAGGGCTCTAGCTGCAATAGCACGTTACCCATAGCATCTGTTCTGCCATTATTTACCTAGATTGTCAGTAAAAGCTCCTGTTTTTGTGAATTCAACCAGTGTAGATGGTGTCAGCTGTCACTTGGATCATGGCCCTAATTTGGTCAGCTGTTGTCAAAAATTACTAATGACTATTGACTAAAGATCTGCAAATGTTAATTAAGATAACGGTTCTTTAGAGATACCTGTTTTGTAACAAGAAGCACTTCAGAAACATGGACAGTCAGAACAATTGACTTAGAAGGTGGTTACAACCAAGTGATATATTCCACCAATGTGGCACTTAAAACACAAGCAATGGAGCATGGCTTGTAATATCCATCCAGATACAGACACAAAGTTCTTAGTACTCAAAGCTTTCTTGACAAATATCAGCCTATTCAGTTCTGATACTTCAGGAGCATCTATACTTCATTCCTCTGCAATGTTATTTTGTCATCATTTCTAATTGTGATGACTGCAAAATAAGTTTGAAAATCTGGGCAGCTAAAGTTCAAAAATCCAGAGGCCAAAACCTAGTGTGTCATTTTAAGTGGGATTTTAATTTTCATGCCAATTTCATGACTTTTCAGCACTTACGATTGGCAAGATGAACTGTATAACCTTTTATTGAGAACACAGGCTTCAAATCTTGGCATCTTCAGGAATCTGGATTTTAACAGAACTCTTTTTTTTCTAAGCTAGAGTGAGATATATTTTAATTCATTTTGTTGTGTAGCAAGCCCTTCAGGCCAGACTTCTGGTTTACTTTTTCTGGTTCTAGAAAGTCTCCACTTTGGCTGAATAAAAAATACACACATCCATACATGTTCTTGAAGAAGAGCTGCATGATGTTACAAATGTTTAAAATCCTCTAGAATGTTTCAGAAACACATAGGATAATCTTTTAAACTTTTTGGAATTGCGCCACTAATAGTTTTTTCCCACAGGAAATCAGTATTATATTCCCAGTAATAAACATCCGGCATCCTCCAAATGACACGAAGCTGATGAATTGTGAATATTGCTTTCCACTCAGTCCTACACAAAATTTCATGTGCTCATATGCACGTGTACATGCACGCAAACACACCATGGTCCATACACAAAATGATTGCCAAATACAGCATCAGGATCTTTTTCACTCCACGCTAATTCCTCTACCATCTCAAGAGCTGCATGTCCTGTGTTGCTCAGAAAATCATGTCCACAGACTATAACAATCATTCTTGTGCTCAGTATGAAAAGTAGATCTGAGCCAACCAAATGGTTTTATCAGCTGCCCAAAGCAGACTGGTAATTTTTACTAAAAACTTTCATTATAAACATTCTCTAAAAACTAAACTCCTTTTGATCTATTGCCTAGTGCTAGATCTCTTAATGTAAGAGTTTAAAGGTTGCAGACAGCAATTGATTCAAGGTTCATTTAATTAATAACCTGCCACCAGAAGAAGCATGGAGCAGGTTGTCTGAAAAACCTTCCTTTAAAATTACAAGGGCTTACAAGGCCTGCTGTGGGGGTAGCCTCTCCCATACACTGAACTGCATTAGAATTCGAACTCTGAAAGGGTAAATACAAACAGCATGTATCTGATATCAAATTTTGATCTGCAGTGATCTATGGCAGCAGTAGAATTAAGTTGTTACTCTGTTAAAGGCCAGATCTACATCTTAAATGCATGTAGTATCTGTTTTTCCATTTCAGCATTTCCAGTCTTGAAGTTAATCACTCCTTCATGTTTGTGTGTTCGTATGTTCATGCTCATGTTTGGGGTTGATTATTTGATTATTGCTGGCTTCTGGGTTCTTCTTGGCTTGTCCACATCCTCCTTCTTCAAAGAATAGACTGTAGTCTTGCAGTAGGGCCTTACTGATGCAGCATGCCATGGGATGTGTCTTTTCTGTGGCTTTGTTCTTTCCCACTGACATGACTCAGATGTCCTTTTGTAGAATCATTTGTCCCTACCTGTGTGTTTGTGGCTGGTTTGTTCTGTTCCCACTAACCAGCATCCTTCTCCTGTTTTTCAAAATCTTTTCTCATGAAGAGACTGCCTGCTATGCACTCATACTCTCGAAGACCATAACCAAACTTCTCAACCTTTAGAGTTTTGCCAGTGTGTGACACAAGCCATAGCAATGTGTGACAAATGACAAAAATGTGGAACACTTGTGTCCCATTGCGTAGCATGCTGTAATTGACAGATTATAATAGTTTGTAGCCATAAAAACTGTTTACAGAGTGCCTTTTCAGAGAATATGAGTCATATAAAACAGTCTGTGTCACTCACTTGTTTACATCTGATTTGTAAAATGGGTTCTTTGGCCGAGTTTTCAGATGGCTATGGCCAAATTATCAGATGGCTGAGTCAGAGAACCCAGCTGGGAGTCTCTGTTGGTACCTTCAAGGGTGAGATAGCGGCCAAAAGACAACTATCCCACTGACTTAGCTCATGTGTGTGTGACCTCTTCTGTAACTCTGCAGGTGTTCCTGCTCCTGCCCACAGAAACTGGACCAGGTGTAACCACTTGCAAATGAACTACCATCTTATAAAGCCTCTCCCTTATGCCCACAGGGCTTGAGCATTGAGACTTTTCTCTTATCCATTCAGTCCCTGCCAGGAGTGCTCAGAAGATGCAGTGTTTTGGAAAGATCAGGCCCCAGCTGTCAGAAAAATGAGTGAAATGAGATTAGTGGCCATGTCTGAGAACGTCTGCACTTGCTAAGTGGAAGTGCTATATGCCATGGAAGCATATAGCGGAGCCAAAGACAAAGCTCTAGTCTTTGCCTTCCAGCAAAGCACAAAATCTTAATTGGATATAACCACGTCTTCCATCCATGTGGCTTCCTCGGTGGTGGTTGTGGAGTCAACTTACAGAAAGCAGCACTGTGCCAGAAAATAATGTATGTATCCCATGGCAGGGAGAGAGTCAGCAAGGAATCACTTATGCAGAAGTGCAGGAGATTGCTGGTATTGCTGGCCTGGGAGTTGTGCAATTATGGATGTGACGGTGGAGTCTGGGAGCCCCACAGAAAGGAGTCTTTCACCCTCCTCTGCCATGCCAGCACAAATCCAGTGAATGTGTCGGCAGGATAATAGAACCAGTCTTATAGCAGCTTTAAACCAGATCGCATTTAAATGTGCGATCTCACACCCATTCTCAAAACTTGCCACATTCCAGATTTGCAATTGAAATGAAGGAGCCTTGGTAAACATTGCTTTTCATGGGATGCCACAAAAAAGCACTGGCTTCTTTTCTGTAGTTTTTAGAAAGCTGCTACCACAGTGCCCTCATTCCATAAATGTATTGATTATGAGAATAAAATTACAGTGAGAATGGGAAAGGGAAGTGTAAAAAGTTTTTGAAGAAGCTCAAAGATGTCTGTTTGATTACCTGGAAAAACTCCCTAACCATATCGGCTCTCGTAATCCTCACACCAACATCAATAATCAAATATTACAGTTGCAGTAGGCCCTGGATGGGGGAGAATAGCTAGCTTAGACTTATTCAGCAAAATTTCACATCTGCATTCTCTCCCAAATTTATGATGAGAGTCGTTATTTTTCATGGTTAGACATGCAGGGGTTGTCCAGGAGGGGGTTCTAATCTAGGCTTCGCCAGGAACAGTCTGCACTCTAACACAGAGCTAGCTGAAAGTCCATCCTCACTCCACCTCCCCACACTAAAAGATGAAGGAGGAAAAGCATATTTTAGTCCTTCAGAAACCAAATCAGTTTGTACAAAGGCGCTGCAGCTGCTGCTACATAATCTGTGCAGCAAAAATTAAAAAACTCTAATATAAATCTGAAAAAGCTGCTCTCTTCTGCAGTTACCACTAGATCTGCACAGCAACAGCCACTGTAGACTGCTATGCATTCATTGGTTATTATAGTTATTTTAATGAAGTTCTTAAAGATGTAGGAAAGCATAAAGTTCCATGACCATGCTGCTCAAGATTTTTTTATAAACATTGGCAATTAATGATAAGTACTAAATTAAAAAGCTTTTGCAGTTTATTGGCAAAGATTTCTGCAAACATATTGCATAATAACTCTTCTCAGGACAATAGTCTGTCATGAAAATTGTGTCAGGTAAATATTTAAAACCATTTCAGAGCCTGCTAATTTTCAGAATATAGCTATTTACCTCACAGTGAACAGACAAGAAATAAAAGAGGACATTTGCATTAGTGTTCATTTTTACAATAGCATTAAGATAATTTATTGTGTCAGGAGTCTTTGCTAATTCAGCTGCATTCATTGATTTTTTTTGCTCTTGCCTTCACAGTATTTGTTTGCTATATGAAAATGTAAGTAACAGAGACCTAAAAGGTTATCTGACGAGCTTGAATGCTTTCTAGAACAAGTATGCCTAGAAATCTTACCTGACAGCTAGATACTATGTTAAAAAAGAAGGAAAAAATAAAAGGGGAAAAAGCACAAAACTTTGCAGTTCATGTAATTAGGTAGCCCTTTTTGGAAGACCGTGTGTCTTCCCTTCTTTGTTCACTGAGGGGACTGCCTCTTGCACTCAGAGTCTATTCAGTGCTGGACTCACGCTGACTGCAGTGGGTGGAAGAGCCAAAGGGACCCTTTCCTTTAGTTCACATTGCCCATGGGAATATGGCTGGTGAAGCACTCTGCTGGTGTAGTCTCATTAGGAGGACCTTCATCACAGCTTGTCACAGGTAACAGTAATAATTTCAGATACCCAGGGGCTGGAAATTCCCAAATTCATAAGCAAGCCTTCACACAGGATTGCTTCCAAGTTCTCTTTCCAGCATGGTTTCAGGAAGGCCTGAGCTTTTGTGGCATGAGCTCATGGTGACTGCTGCTAAAAGTCTGTTTGAGGTGCACTTCTGGACATGCAAGTGGGGGGTCACACCAGCATCTCAGGAACAGGGCCTACACCTGCATTAGTTACTGTGCATAACAGCATCCACAGCAAGGGAGCTTGGACCTCAGCCTAGCAAAATCATGGTGCAAAGTGTGCTGTATCCTTTCTGCTGCCAGATGCATTATGAGTGTGTCAGGTTTTGCCTTCCAGGTTGGGTCTTGCAGCAAAGACATTCCCTTCCCCTACACATACTGATGAGGGTCTGCCAGGTTAACGAGATCTAATTGGGTCAATGCAGTGGGTGTAGATGGTGGAGTACTAGTTTTCTCTTCGCTGGAAAGAAGCAAGGAAAGTGTGAGCTTTGGGGGCACTTAGGCCCTTTGAGGAAAGCCATTGCTTTATTCATTTCAACAGAAGCCAGATATGCTGGGCACTGTTTGGCATCTTTTGGCCCTTGAGAACATCTCTGATCACCTACTGTTAAAGTCCAGCTAAAGGCAAGCCATCAGGCAGTTCCACTTACAATAGAAATTGTCTAATTACTGTGGAAAGGCTGCCTTCCACCCCATGTCCCATTGTGTTTCCTTCGCCAGCCTGCTACTGTGACTCATCTGCCTAGGGCTTAATGAAGTTAGTCTGCAGCATCAAAAGCAATTATAGTGCTTTTGTACAGCAGCTCCACACAGTTACCTTTAGCTTGTCCTCTGAGAAGTCCTGTGCTGCATCTGCAAAGACTCCCCTGCAGTTTTGCAGGAACAGTTGGGCTGCATCTACATAGAAGAAAAATAAAGCAAGATTGCTCTTGTCCTCAGTTCAGCATTGCTCAGCAGGCTGGCCAGCCCTGGGATGGAGAGTGTGGCTCTTGAAGTCAGGTGGTGGGGAATGAAACTTGGAAGAGGATTGAGAAAGGAGGTTGTTAATGGCTAGGTCACAGAATCACAGAATATGCCAAATTGGAAGGGACCCACAAAGAACATCAAGTCTAACTCCTGGCCGTGCACAGGATCATCCCAGAGTCATACCAGCTGCCCAAGAATATTGTTGCCCCCGTCTTGGGTTAGAAATGGGCTTGCTGTGTTCCTGTAGGTCTCACAGACTCACCCTCCCTCTAAAGGCACAAAGCAGCACCTGTGAATATAAGCCATAAGATGCTGTTGTGCTGTTGGGCTGCTTAGGACTCTGGCTGAGGTATTTCAGTTGGGCACCATAAAGAAACTCAGTCTTTTCCAGTCCTTCCCTGAACTGAGTATTTGCAGGTCAACAGTGAACATAATCCCTTTCAGTACATGGAATGCAGATTCATTCCCACTTCAGGGGACAAGGGGCTTGATATCAAGTCTTTTATGCCCTGGCTAAGCACACCAGCCATCCCTTGTTCCAAAGGCTGCTGTCCCAAGTCCAGCTGAAAACTTTGTAGGAATTTAGACATTTGGTTTGCAACAAGTCAGTGCTTCCTGAAAAATTTTTCACGGCAGAGGACCCCACCTCAGCTCTTGCGCATGCTAATCCACACCCTCTGGGATTTTTCAGCTGAGCAGATGACATTGACAGCCAGCTGGATGTGCAATGTGACAGCCAGCTGGATGTGCAATGTGACAGCCAGTTGTGTGTCACTTTCCCTAAAGCCAGTGCCTTGTTGATGTCTTGCTTTCCCTAATACTGGAGCTGATCCTCCTTCCACACACAAAATCTTCAGGCCAAAACTGAAACTTGGGTGAAGAAAGCTGTACAGACAGAGAAAGTTAATAAGGAGTGAATAAAGTTGAGCAGCAAACACAAGGGAAATACAGGGACTAACTTCCCAAGCCAGGATGGAAGGCACCCAGAGGAGAAATGAAGGAAACAAAGATGCTCTAGAGATTTACAGGGAGAAAAATAAGGGTAGCTGCAGATACAGAAAAAGCACTGTGCAAAGCAGGAGCAGGATTTGAGAGGAAGACATAACAAGTACTGTAATTCTTAACAGCTCTTACTCTGAAAGAGGGAAGTGTGGCAGAAAGGAGAGAACAGCTTGCTTTGTAGCTGTGGCAGCAGCAGAGATCTGACACCCTCTCCTCCTGCTCATACCTCCCCAGCGCATCTGCCTGACCCCCACACTGGAACGGATGGGATCCCAGTTCTCTTGTTCTCTATGGTTCTCTATGGTTTTAGTTTTTAGGCTCCATTTGTGGCCATCTCATTCAAGCAAAGCGATACAGATATATATTTTTCATCTTTTGTTTTGCCTTATCTCAAGGCTTGTGGTTTGATGCACATTATACAGTATGTGTAATGTTTCCTGGCAGTGGATGGAAACAGGATCCACAAGCAAGGATGCATGTGTATGGTCTCAGGAGGTGATGTGAATGCAATACACTGGACCAAAACCATGCAGCAAAGGAGATAATTTTAGATATAAGCAGCGTGTTCTGCCTCTAGGATGCAGTCTGGCAGGAGCTGATCTTGCACTGTTCTGCAGTGTATTTCTTTCCATTACAAGGATAGCACAACAGTATGAGTGAACTAACAGATCTGCAGTCATCCAGAAGGAATCAGGTCCTGTTTCATTGCTTCAGCCCAGTGTTGAGCAAGTAGTTTCCTCCTCTAGTGAGTTTTCAAGCTGCTACTCCTGGGTGTCAAGCTGGTAGTATCCCCAGTAGAAAGAGCATCACCCAGATCTGCCTTGAAACTGGTCTGTGTACCAGCATATAAACCATTGTACTCTGATTTGCTCCTCACTATATATTGCAAGGCTTCAGGCTGCTCTGCCAGGGGCTGTTCCTCATCCCAGCTGCGCAGCAGATCTGTCATGAAGAGCCTCAGAACTTTTACTGAAAAGCACCTGGTTTAGTAAGGTGTTAGTATTCTTCATCACAACTGGCACAGGCTTTTTTTCCTAGAAATTGAGAAGATGCAAACGGTAAAACTCTCATTAAATAAGCAAACAAACAAACAAACCATAATGCTACACAGACAAGGCAAGATTTTCTTGTACTTCTCTCCCTTGGACACAGTCTTTGGCACTGTGGTTTTAAAAATTGTGATTTTTCACATTGTGATTCCTGCACAGTGTGAAGAAAGAAATGTTGCATGAATGCTAAAAGTCTCAGCAAGTCAAAAATATCTTAGTCATGAGTGAATAGCCAATGCAACACCCCATGAGCTGTCTCATGTCCTTTTCCAGGAGTACAAACCTGCTGCTTCTACAGCTCCGCTTTTGGGGTTAATTTTGGTTTTAGGGTGTTGGGGTTTTGGATGAAAACTGATCCATTGCAGAAATACCTACCCCAGACGTGAGGAATGCCACGTGGACATGGCCAAAGACAGCTGTGTGAAGCGGGAGGGGGTGGGTAGTAGGGGTGGCAGGTGGTGCCCTCTGGGTGCACACAACTCCAGTTGTGAGATCTGCAAAATAAAATGAGAGAAAATCTCTGTTTTCGCACAGCAAACAACAGCAAGCAAATAGGCAAGCAGTACACCAGCACCACAGCCAGCATGCTTTTAGTCAGTAACATCTCCAGGCTGTCATTTATAAGACATTTCTTAGTTAGCACATCAGTTTCTGCTAGCTCACCATGCAGCAGAATTAGAAAAGCTGGGTTCTCAGGAAGTGGTGGAGTGCAGCAATCTCATTTGAATGCTGTGATCATTGTGGGGTAACCTTCCTCTGCCCATGAGCTACAGAGACTGTATTAACACCCTCATTTTGCATTCCCCTTGAGCCACTAGGTACCTCTGATCACTTACTGAGTTCAAGGAATTGCTGCATGTGCTCCCTGAAAGACTGCTCTGTCACTGGAGCTCTTGCCTGTTTCTTGCAAGCCAAGAATAGGATGATTTTTTGCAGTATTTTAGGTGACACAACATGTGAACTAGCCTTGTAAAACTACTACCCTGCCCACAAGTTTCCAGAGTAGTAGCACAGAGACAAAAAGAGGTTGTAAATTAGCTTTGGAAGACAGTGATTTAGCATTGAGATATTCACTGAAATTCAGAGATAAATTACTGGGGAGACTCACAGCTGTTGAATATTTTCAGTTCTCCATCAGTATAACGAGAACAGTTTCTGTCTGCTGGGGTCTGCCTATTTCTAAGTCACAGGGACAGTACAGCCTTGTTTATTTTGGGGACAGAACTGGAGTAGGTGAGGAAATTACTGCCTGTGGATGTTCTTTTCTGCCAGTCTTCTGGAGTCACAGTTGAGTTATGCTTTTGAACATGCTGCACTAACTTGGAGTAACTCCTTACAGATCAGTAGCAAGATGGCTTGGTTATAATGGAGTTATACTGAAAGTAGTCCTGACTCCATCCTAATGTGAGGTGAAATAAGGGAATTCTTAAGTGAAGGGAATCCTTTTAGACACTAGTTTAAGAAAATTTGATATGAAGAATCAATTCCTATTTAGAGGCTATGAATAAGACTGTTAAAATAACAATTTTGTGTAGCTGAGGATTTCTGGGCAGTAGCCATGTAAGAATCCTAATTTCTACAGTTGTTTGAAATGCTTGAGTTTACTTGATTTTGTTTGTAATTGCAACATTATCCATTTTTTGTATTGCTTTCAATCTTTGCATTGCCTTCTGGTGCCTCAGACCATTTGAGGTATGTCTTTGGATATGACAAGCCATAAAACATAGCGGAATAAAAATTTATTGTGGCTATATGTCAACACTTTGGGCACTGTGTGCTGGTGAGGCCCGTAGCAGAGCCCTTCACTTAGCAGATTGTGTGCTGCTTCTGTCATTCCTGGCTCTAGCAATGCATATGAGGTCTGTGTCACTCCTGTTAACCCCTCTGGTTCCATGATCCCATTTTGACTGGGAATACCAGGAGGCACATGCACTTGCAAAGTCATTACCGTGATAAAATAGTGTCAGTGTTTCAGATTTTGATTGCTAGGTGTCACATAGCACAATGCAGAGAAGAAGGTCATGCTTCAAACCCTGCTCACCTCAATATACAAGAAGGGAAAGGAAGGGGAAGGAAGGGGAAGGGTCATAAGGCTTTGGTGTTCTTGTTACGTGATCACAGAATTGTCTGTTGACCTGTTGTGAAAAGTCATGGAGGAAGGAGGTAAAAACTTTTGGAATGATTTTTTCTCTGTGTGGAGATAGAATCTCATTAGCAACGTCATCAAATGTCTCCCAGTTTCCATAAGAAGGGGAAGGTTTGGGGGAGAGATAGTGAAGGCATTAAGAGAAGGGGAAGGAAAATGACAGGCATGGGATAAGGTTTGAACACTACACTGACATATACTCATCATTGCCCAATGGCTAAAAATAGGCTCCTGCTAGTGTGCACATAATGGATATTCAGTGTGTCTCCAAACTAGATGTGTGCAGGCTTTACAAATGCCCATTTTCTTCCCAGGAAGACAGAAGCAGCCCTGCTGCTTCCCTGCACACAGGAACACAAGCTCCTGACTTTCTTCTGTACTTATTTAGACTTTTATTTAGTCTACGGATGAAGCAAACTCTGCATGCGCAGTCTAAGGGCCCTGGCTCCCAATTCCACCTAGCCCTTTCATGCTTCAGAATGAGCGGAAATGGACTCGAGAACTAGAAAGAATGAGACCCTTGTGCAGGGCCAGCTTGAGGCGGAGCTGCTGGGGCAGCTCATCCCCAGAGATTTACAGGGGCAGGTTTCCAGCTGGTGTTGCTCGGAGGAGCTCTTGTGGAGCTGCAGGGATTTACTGTTGATGAAGCTGAGACTCCCAAGCCTGCAAGCATCTGGTGCTGACTCACTGCTCGGTGCAGCAGCCGGGTGTGGATATGGTGTGAGAAGGCACTGACATCTCATGCTTCCTGCAGCAAATGCAGCATTAAAAATGGGAGTATGGCAGGACCAGCTCTTTACGCTAAAGGAAAGGCTCACCCTGCCAGCAGCTTGCTACTGAAGCCAGGAAGACGATTGGAGCGGGAGGTGGAACAACACATGATGTATTATACAGAAGCTGTGAGGCTGTGGATTTGTTTTAAATTTTGTTTTCAGTTCTTTGCTTAAAAAGAGATTTCTTCGTCTATATCCCCTTCTTCTTCTCACTGCCCACACCAGTCACCAAGAAAATACTTGTAAACAGCAGCTTTAGTCACAGAGTATTTCTTCTGTCACATTACTGGCAATAGTGTGTAGCTTTGTACACACTGCTGCCTGCCTGTGCTGCTAAATCCCTGCCTACAGGAGCCCTCCTCACTGTCAGATGTCTCAGCTTCCACATGTGCTCAGTGAGAAGCAAGATTTATCGCAGTGATAAGTGGTCTCTGAAGTGCAGTTCTGCTGCTCCGTAACTGAAGCCAAGAGCCCGGCTGTTCCCAGGCCTCATGTGACTCTCAGCACAGCCAGCACTGCCTATTCCCTGTAGTGTTCCTGGCTGTACTTCTTCCCCATGCCCAGAAGCAATGCCTCCCTGAGAGTTCTGCCCTCTTCTGTCTCCAGTCCTGTGTCTTAGCTCCACACAGTCAAGGATAAGCAGTTCACTTCTGAGGCATATGCAAGCTTTCCTCTTCCCTCCAAAGTGCTAGTTAAGGACAAGGAAAACCCTTCTTTTATTGTGAGCAGACATCAGTCATGAACATCTTCCTAAGAGAAACCTTACAAATAGAGCATGCTTGGTATGGGCAGCTGCTTTAGTCAGAGTGACCAGGCAAAGCTACCTCTCCTAGGCAGACCTTTCACTTGGGGCTGTCTGAACAGCTTCCCAGGAAAAATTAATGGGGGAGTACAGGCACTGCAAGATGGGTAAGAGGCAGCCCAGGCTGGAGGGAAGGTCCATGTGCTGTGTTTGGTTTTGTTCTTATTTGCTCACTTTGTTTGTCATTCAAGGAATTTCTCTGACACCTCCTTTATGAGCACTGCCTTGCTGCTCATGTCCCAGCAGGCAAATACATGAAGCCTTCTGCAGGGATCCCAGAGGGCCTGAGAGCTATTTCTGCATGGAAGCATTTAGGGAAAGTGTCAGGAAATGAGAAGAGGTGAGATTATGACTTCAGTTACTTCACAGCTGAAACATGCTGACTAAGGATGTTTAGGTATTTTCCTAAGCACTATACCTCTCTGTATTTCCAACCCAAAACTAGCACTACAGAACATGGAGGGACTGTATCAGAAAAGCTGGGGTGACACAGCAGGTCCCCATTGTCCAGGTCAGCCAGAAAGAAATGCCAGTGATGTAAAATCAGATTGCTGGGCTTGGATGGGATCCAGCCCTAGTGACTTAGCTAGATATTAAAACTTATGCTGCACTCACTGGGAAAGCTATTTGCATGCATGAGGCTCCTTACCCTGACTGTCCCAGGGTGGATTTCTAGGCTGTGAGACATATACAGAAGTCACCCAGGGCAGTGTCTGAAGTCACCACAGTTGTAGTTCCTCCCATTCCAGCACACAGAAACAGGCCAGAAAGTGAAAACAGGACATGGTTTCCCAGGGTGTCTTGTTTCTACCAACTGCTGTGATCCTTGGCAATAGTGGAGGGAACGAAGAGAAATTGCATGCAAAGAGCTCGAAGAATGAACCAGAGCTGTTAGCATTATTGAACTGAGGTCTTTCGTACCTACAGGCATCTTAGAAGCTATTCGTTAGCATCCATGTTGCAGGCAGTAGGCTGATCTTGACTCTGAATAAATGCCTCTAAATCAATGGTGTGGTCACGTCGTCTGAGGGCTGTGGGAAACAAGTTGCCTATGAGGCAGGCTGGCAATTCGCAAACCTCAGACTGAGTGTACCCAGTTTCCTGAGCACTGGCAGCAAAATTGCTGGGCTTGTGAACAATGATATATTGCAACAGTAAGGCCTTCAAAAACACTCTTAGTATGGTTGCAGCACGAAAAATCAGGTCAGATGGCAAGCGGTCCAAGACAGTATTTGGAGGCAAGAGATATCACAAGTTTATCAAGCTTAGACACTTACATGTTACTGTGTTCAAGGACAATACCTGTAGCTAATAAACCCAGCATCCATAACGTCGGGTCCACAGCTAAGTCTGTGACATTTGTGCTCAGCCAGTCTCATTAAGAGCTGCCCACTAATACATACAGTACATGCATACAGACATCAAACCATATCCACCACAGACGTAGGGAGCTGTGACCTTTGTGAAGTTAAGCCCCCAGAGCACCAACAGAAAGTGATGCCTGTGGAGTATAAGAACACTGTGTTTAGATTAATTTGTTGAAACTGTAGAGGCTTCAAGATACATTGGTGGGCTCAAAAGCTCACCTGTCTATTTCCAGCTCAATCCATCAGTCTACCAAAATATGCTGCTTCCCAGTAGAGACCTTAACTCATTTAAAAGTTAAGATGTACAAGAGTTACAAAGAGGGTTCTGCCATTTGTTTCCCTCTGTTACTGCAAAAAATACAATTAATTCGTCAGTAGTCTGACATTAATATCTCCTGCCATCATCAAAAGCATTGCAGACAGCCATTATATTTAGCAGGGCATGCTTAAAATGGATCAGCAAAGAAGGTTTCACATCCATCAATAGGATGGGGGGGGGAGGGGGAAATCATCCTGTTTTAAGATGCTAATGAAAGAATCAAAGCTTTTCTTTCAATGGAAGACAGGGTTGCTGTCAACTGAGTACTATTCCAGAGATGTCCAAAGTAGCAAATAGCCCCAAAAGACAAGTACATATCTACAGACAAGAAGAAATTGTCTGCCCAAGATCTTCATGTAGATCTCAGCAGTGGCCACAAAACAATGTAAAAAACCAGACCAGAGAGTATGCTGCTTTGTGACCCAATCTGAAAGCCCCTGTGGAGCAATGTGTGTAGTACTTTGTTTTCATGAGACAGATAATCTCAACAACAGGGCAAACCATAAAGAACAGAGAAGGAATGTACAGAGCCAGTAATAGTAAGGAACCAGGCACACTTCTTTTACTAATGCTCTTTGCAAGAAGCTGGATACCTCATGTTTAGGCGAAGGCAAATTTAAAGTGCACTGATACAGAGAAAACAGGATTCAACATTTTATCCTTTGCTGAACCCTCTCGTTTACCAGCATAGGCATCCATCTCCATGAGAAGGCACAGAGTGAATAATCCATACTGCTGAGTGTGATGGTAGTCTGTGCTCATGGCAACAATGTCAGAGCAGAAAATCTTTTGAGACAAAAAACAGAGGTGGAGGAGATCCTTTCCAGCAGTCACTGATTGTTTATAGGGAATCAGGGAGGGAAAAGAATTCAAAATACCACAAAGCCTATTGAAGGAGGGACCCTATCTACACCTGGCCCATGTTTAGCAAAGACCAAATGACAAAGAGTCATTAAAAATGGGAGGAAAGGAGAACAGTAACCCTTCCCTAGTCAGGAAGGTGGCTAGTGGAGATCTGCCAGATATCTGGGTTTGTCTGCAGTGAAGAGCAGCCAGAGGGACAGCACCTCCCCTTCTTCAGCTGTAGAATATCCTCAAGGTCTTCTTGCACCTGAGGATGCAGGACAGACTCAGCAACCCTGCAGGGGTTTTGCCAACAAACCCATGTGCAGTACTGTGCCAAGCAGGAAGGCAAAGAATGCAACTCCAATGCTGCAGTGTGGTTTCCTTTCCATGGATTTGCCACCCCCATCAGTCTTCCCTGTCCTGCTTCTCCAGAGACTAGCCCACAGCAGTAGTGAGTAGGCACTGTACATTCGTGAAGGCTATGGGCCAGGTGTGTACTGGAAAACCTATCACCAAGACACCCATATCTTCCACCAACACGAAAAGCCACATCGCAAAACTCTAGAGGAACACTGCAGGTAAAGACAGGGCAGAGGGCAGACTGTGAGGAATTTGCCAGAGGTAACTTGAGTGATAGTCACTTGAGGCATTACCCTGGATTTTCTGTAACACGATGGTGTGCTGAGTGAGCTGTTTGATGCAATTTTCCTTGAATTTTAGTCCCCTAAAAATGACTGTTATCCCCCTGTACTGCAAAGGTTCTTTTCTTCACTGCAGCATAAGTGTGCATCATGTTTGCAGACTGTGTATTTGTCAGTTGAGCATCTCCGAAGGAAACCTCTGTTACTTTTTATTTCACTTAAAGTTTATTGCCTTCAAGTTGCAGTCAGCATCCCTGACTTATAACAACCCAGTCTGAAACACGTGTGCTTTTTGTCCCTGATGTGTTCCAAAAAAAACATTTTGCAGCCAAAAAATAGTTTAAAAAAAGGATAGCCTTTTTTTAAGGCTATCCACTGAGAGACTCACTATTACTAAAAACATCTGCACAGTCAGCCTTACAATAGACCAGAAAGACAGAACATTCTATATCTAAAATGATGGTGGGTGCATTTTCCACTAACCCATCTAGTTTTAAAAATATTTCTCTATATGACAAAATCTTTTAATTCCCAAAATTGTTTAAAAGTCTCCCTTTCTCAAACAGGTACTCTGTGTCCTTTTTTCATGGAAAGCTTTTTATAGGAAGGAAAAAAGATGAGTATGTTCATCTTCTTGCTTTAATCACCTCAGCCCAAGGAGATGTACATATTTATCTGTACCTAAAGTGAGAAATGGTTACGATAAGGATAAGCCTTGTGGAACTGGAATCAGAATAAGCTGGTTTTGGTGTTGGTGTGTGTGATACAAAGCAGCATGCTTTTTGTAATTAGTTAGTACTGTTCTGCCCTATACTGACTGTCTTTCAAACTCCTGAAGACAATATATTGTATTCACTAGGAAGTGGACAAATCTGGTAGCTCCACCGAGGTGAGGCTGCTGCAGATCCAGGCTCCAGGTCCAGGCGGGAGTGAAACTGGGCACACATTCATAGCAGGCATGCACACAGATGCACGTACATACACACATGCCCTGTAGACACACACACACACACACACACACACGCACACGCACACACACACACACGCACACACACACACCACTCACCCATTAAAAGAGTTAGAAATGGAGTTTAACGAGAAGATTGGACAGACTGCACTTATCATGCGCAAGGCACAGTGAAGAAGAAGCACAGTGAGCAGCAGCCTGTTTACACATATTGTCCTGGTATCTTTCTGTTTCTCCATGCTTATTCCCCATCAAACCTCTTGGATCCCGCTCTTTCCCTGCCTTTGCTTCCTCCACTAAACATCTTATCACAAGACTTGTGTGATGCCAAAATGTTCTTCCCTTGCATCCCATAAGGCGTCCCAGATACCCACAGGCAGCAATACCCTTCTGTTTGAAAGCTGCACCAGAAACCCTTCCCAGCTGGATCACAGTGGTAGGTTTCATCCCTCGATGTGAGGTTGAAGGCTCCTGTGATGGGCCTGGGAGGGGGCCAGGCAGGGCATGGTTTGAGGACCCCTGTCTGCCCTTGTCTCTGTGCACTCCCTCACCAGTGGGCAAATGAGCTTTCATCACATAACCTAATTAGAATATAAAATAAAGCTGAATTGTGGTAAAAGTGAGTTGTGCCCTTTTTTCTCTTCTGTCATTCTCCAAATTTAAGATCAATTTCATTATGGATCTTTGTTAACTATGTCACTTGCCAGGAAAAAAACCCAACCCTAAACAAAGAAATGAGGGTTTCCTGCTGTGTTTTATTTGCCTTTAGCTGTAGTACAAGCACACAAATTATTTCTGTATGTTATATTTCCTAGATTGTCTCCAGAGAAATCTCTTACATAACCATTTTTTTACATAAATTCAGTGTTGTCACTGTCTTGGGTGTGAAGAAACACAGCCACAGCCACATACCCATGAGGTGATGTTTAGTTTCAGATCTCAGGCCATAGTCACACAGACTAGCCTGGTTTGTCCTTTGGCATTGGTAAGCCTCATACTACAGCTGTGACCTTCAGCTCTGTCACAGAACTTGCTTGTGACGAGGCAAGGGTTTCTGGCCCAAATTTTCCAAAGAAGGGAGTAGTTTGGAGCACCACCAGAGGAGCTGAGGGTCAGAGTTGGGGGCTGACCAGGACAACTCAAGTATGCAGCAGTTAGGGGTCCTTTAAGAAATTACTAAATGGACATCATGCATAACTCAAGAAGCCACTGCTGTAGAGATGTACACCTCTTTCAAAATGCCCTGGAAAAGGCACGGGTGCTGGGGAGGAGCTAAGAGTGTCAAGAGAGGTTTGGTTGTAAACTGATTATGGGGCTGAAAGCATTTGGCTGCTTTCAGACTCTCTGCTCTGCCTTGATTTTTCATCTGTCCAGAGACTGGGTGACTAGGGAAAGTTTGCCAATCTCCTGTCAGACCTGACTAGCATTCAAGTAAAACAAACTTTATTTAAATAAACACTTGTTTAGAGATTAAGTGCAAAACTGTTTTTTCCTGCCAAGGTCTAAGCTCAGAGCTTTTTACTTCCTCTGCAGCAATGAATGACATCATTGCCACTCTTACACTGTGTTAAGCATAAAGGAGGCCATCCAGTGCTGAGCAGAAACAGAAAACAACTGCCTAGAAATCTTGCATAACAAATAAATTACTTTCTGTTAAATATTGAAATTTTAGTAGCCAATGCCTTGTAGGTAGGTGTCTATGGAATTTGCCATGATAGGTCCATGTTGTCAGTTGTCTGCAACTTTTGCAGACTACTCAAATGGAAATTTTCCTTTTCTCGTGGTTGAAATTTTTCACTGAAAAGAAATTTTCTGGTTTTCTGAGAGACAGATGAAGGAAGTTTTTGCAGAGCAGATTTGGTGGTGCAAAAGAGTAACTTCTGAGTACCTAAGGAATGAGCTCGCGCAGCCACACATGCAGGTGGCTCTTTAGATATGGAGTCATGTGACAGCAGGGATACTACTATAAAGCACCCATGTGCAGAATGATGTTTCATTTACATTGTTGATGCACTTTTCAGAAGAGTAGATCAGCCTTGCTAACACTTGGGAGAGAGAGAGTATGTTGGCAGCTGGGCATAGTCAACATCTTGCATGTTCAAGTTGCTCTTTTTCAGGCCTCATTGTGAGCATTAACTCACATCTGCCTGCAACAGTTTTCTGCTTTTCTGCCTGTCTGTTTTGCAAGCTGTCTGAATGGTGTGGGATCTAGACAACCTACGAAACTGCCAGCCCAGTCTGTGTTACAGGCTTGGTCACTGGCAGTGGGGCTGAAGGTCTGCCCTGGGCGGATATTTACCAGTCCTCCACATTCCTGCCAGCTCCCTCCTTGTGGTTCATCAGCTTCATTCAGCCTCTTCACACAGCCATTTCTTATTAGTGACACTCAGTTTGCAACCATGTGGGATGCTAACTTGTTGCTGTTATGATCAAGGTGTGTCTAAAATAGCTCAGCCTCTGTGGATCACAAATGCTATAAAGGGGAGACAACAGGGAATTAGTGGGAGGACTGAGATGTCAACTGCAGATTGAATTGATTTACTATGTTCCTGATAGGAAATTATAGATACTACGCTCACTATGGTAACTTGTTCTTTCCAAGTGAGGGGTGGAGAGAGGAGAAGGGGACAATTCCAAGAGAAAGTGTATACCTGCTAGTAGTAGGATCCCTGAGAAGAGAGTAGAATCTCTTACTTTACTTTGGCATGGCTGACAGATTCACCATTAAGGGAAAATATAGGTGATCTGCCTTCCAGAGTGAATCAGCATTGTATGTGATGTTGACAGGAGTTTGCTGGGTGTTACTCATCATCGAGAAGAGTAACTATCTGGAATTGTGACTGAAGACCACATTGCCCTGAGGCATGATTTTTTTTTTTTTTTTTTACTGTTATTCATCTCCATACTTTTTTTTTTTTTTTCATTTTATGAATGATCTGTTTTACATGCAGCTGAAAGATACAGACTAGCTCATTCACTTGATGCAGTCTTAAACTGCAAATGGAGAACAAATTAAAAATTAACAACTGCAAAAATGCCCCAAAGAATCAGGGATAAGAGGTGGCATGATCAGTGGTCCTTCCAATTGCACTGACAGGATGTAGCACAGGCCACATTTCTCTTTTCCTCTTTGATTTGCTCTGAGTTGCTGTGAGCAACGTTAAATAGCTTATGCTGTTATGATTCTCTCATTCATTTCCATAACTTCTTGGTCATCTCAGCTAATGCCCCAACAGACAGAAAATATGAACATTGGCTTAGAAACAGTGGCTACTTGTCAAACTAATTCTGACTGCTCTAGCAGAAAAGTCTATCCTATATGTCTAACTCCCTCTCACTCTCTTCATCTCCACTACCCTCCTCTATTCATTGTCAGTTTTTGTTCTGAAAGGCTCATCTCAAACTCAGCCATCATTTAAAATCCTGGGATAGTAATCATAAAGCAGTCTGGCCAGTATTTTAACAACCATACAGTATTTCCAGTGTTGGATATGATTCTGTTGTTTAGCCTTTTGCATCCAAGAGTGAGTGTGACTACATGCAGTCCTCTGTGTGTGTGCATGCATGTGCGTGGGTGCTTTTAGTCATTAGTTGGCTAATTTTCTTTGTTACTCTGTCTACCTGCCATACAAGGAAGACTCCTGTTGGTCTGTGCATAATAGCTTGAATTCACATTCCATCTGATCTGGGTTGTGTATGACTCATTAGTTGCATTGTGGCTGTTGGCGTTAAGTTGCATTCAAGATGACAAAACCAGTGTGACATGCAAGGGTGCCTGAAAAGCAAAATGCACCATTTGCTAGCGCCTCTGTAACTGCTTTTAGGCAGCTCCTAGGGCTTTTATACAGGGCTTGCCTATCTTGTGGTGTCCGTCACTATCTGTGTACCTGCAACTTCCTCCCATGTCAATCCCCAGCAGCCTGGAGACTCAGCATTAGATCTGGGAGCTTCCTGTGTAGTGCTGTCAGTGGGAAAAGGCTTTTCCTGTTCCTCACATCTTCTGTGGAGCTGTGAGATGGTAATCCTTTCATGCTGCCCTGGAAAACTCAGCTCCATCGGTCAAGCAGAGCCTCTATACCTGCAAACGTCCAGGTGCCTTGGCAGCTCTGCAAACCCTACACCAGTCAGGGAACAGCAGTCCTGTGTGGCCAAGAGCTGGCTGCAGTGCTTGCGTGGCATCACCCTGAGCCTGAAAATGATAGAGCAGGGAGCATCAGGGCTTTGCAGTGTGGGACGTTACAAAGGCTGCCCAAGCTGCTGACCACCAGAATCTCAATGCAAGCAGGAGTTAGCAGGAGGGGTGACAGGCTCTGGCAGAAGAAATTACTTTGGGAACAGACAGCTGGTCTGGGAGGACAGAGCTGTTGAAATCACAGAATCGTGGATTTTGAAAGATCTTTTGTAGACTCACACGATTTTCTACCAATAGGAATGGGGAATGAAGTATCACATTGGCAGTCAATGGGTGAGAGCAGCATCCCTGTCCACCAAGGTCCTGAAGTGACCCAACATCTCCTGATATGAAACAGAGTCCCCCATGACACTGGACTTTGGCGTTGGATTGCCCTTTGGAAATCCTGTGCAGAATAGCTAAATTTGTGGCTATTCTTGGTATTTCTGGGGTTTTTGCACTTCCAGTACATAAGAAAGAGAAAGCTTAGAAGGATGGTCTAAGGTGGTGGTTAGGTTTTGGTAATGCTGCAGTCTTCTTTCAGGAAGAAGATTGTAAATGATGGTCTCAGATTCCCACACTTATTTTTTACTTTAATTGCGTTTTCTTCTGAAGTGAAAAACTGTTATATTTAAGTACATAGGATAGAGATGGTGAATTTCTTTGTACCCTTGTCTGTCAGAGACACATCATCAAGTCACAGTATCATAATTTATTGTAATACTTTTACATTTTACCTTCTCATAAAAGAATTGTAGTGCTCTTCCCCCAAAAGCCCTAATTTTCTTTGTTTTCCTCTCCTCACTTCCTTTTCAACATTACAGATCGTGACAGCAAAGGCGTTCAATGTACCCTATTGTGGTACAAAACAATTGTACAAGCAGAGTCTCAGAAATGCCAGCTCTGTCAAAACCACATTTTAACAGCACACTCATGCAACTGATTCTTTACTCCACCACCATGATTAGAAAATCTGTAAGCTGTAGACATGGTCACTGTAAAAAGCAGGCTTTGCTATGTCAAAACAAAGAAGAGCTGCTGGTCTATCTGTAGCTAAGGCTGTGATTAGCTTTCCTTGTTAAGGTTGGAATTAATCTCTCCTATTGCAGTAAAATGAAATTGGTCCATCTATGATGCACTTGTAGCTCCTGCTAGGTACTAACAGCTTTAAAAAGTTCAGGATAATTGAATGGGAGAGAGGAGGAAGGTTGTTATACATAAAAACTCAAGATTACAACTTTTGCATGTCTCCAGTGGCTACTAAATGGGATAGAAGGAGAGGATGATTTACAGAAACAACTCCAGCAAGAAACTTAGATGTATGTTTTTCTGTTGTCTTAATTGAAAGCCAATGCGCTGGTCTGTGCAAAGAGTGAAGCATAGTAGCCCTAGAGGAATTAATAAACCAAATAAACTCTTCAAAATTTCTGGCTTGGGTTTTGTAGTAACATGAAAATAGATCTTCTCTAAGTCAGGAGAATGAAAAATTGCAACAATCTTGCTTCATATTGATAGAGGTTGATTTACAGTCTTTTAATTGTCTTTGTGTAATTTTTTTTTTTGTATCCTGTGTTGTGTCACTAGGAAAATGTGACTACTTCCAGCTTCAGACTTCTTACTTTGCTAGTAGTCCAGACAGTGTTGGAATTAGGGTGATTCATCCTTTTTTACTTTTTGTAAACATTTAAGCACAACCAGGCATCAACCCATACCAAAGCACTACCTCTTTTAATAACATGTCAGCATTTAATTTTTTAATTCAAAAGGTCAGTCATCCTTTTTTTTTTTCTGCTCAATATGCAAAACATGTTGAGCAGCATGAGGCTCTGAGAGGATAGCTGGGGCACTTTGCAAGGGCCTGCCTTCAGACCCACCAGGGACATTTGCCAAGTCTTCCCTGTTTGGAGTGAGACCACAGTTCATTTTTAGTCCAAGCAGCTTGGCTACACCTACAGCACTGCTACATCTTGTTACTTCTTCCTGCCCAAATCAGCTGGCAGTAGCTTTTCTGTCCAGATGGTTCCTGTGGTTCATCATCACACACTAAGTATGATGCAGGCAAGATTATTCCGTATCCAGTTGTGTCGCTGGGGTGCCCACAACACTGTGCATGCACTCGGGAATTTACAAGTACTTCCAAGATTTTCCCAATGTACATCTTTCTTATGGCAATAAAATGAACCCCAAGAGCAGTCTTCTTTGGTGCATTTTCCTGTGGAAGTTTTGGGATGTCTTTCAATGCAGCAGTAGATGGAAACCCATCCTGGTACTAAGCATGTGTGACCGCTAAAACTTTGAGCATTAAGAGCTGAAATGAGTGAAGTCAGGCTGTGACTGGGAGAGGTTCAGGAACCGCTTGTCCTGTGCTTTGCCAAACACAGCTCCAGTCCTTCATTCTCCCTTGGGAGACAGTAGCTGAGGGTTACTCAGACAAGACTAAAGCAATGCTCAGAAGAGGCATTCCAGAGGAACAAGCCATGGTAGAAGTTCTCCCTCTCCTGCTAAGCTGGCACACCTGTTCAGCATGACTCATCAGGGAGCTGCAGCAGGCAGATAGCAGTTCGTTCATCTCTATCTCCTTGCAATCACGTAATCTTTAATGTCCTCTGCAGATTTTGTGACCATCATTCATGTTGTCACTCAGAGACTGAATGTTGCACAGTGCCCACTCTCACTGCCAATTCCCATCCACCCTATGCTCATACCCCATTCAGGAGGCACTTTTGTGAATGGAAAAGCAGGAGAGACTGAGTATGTTCAGAGAGTTTGGTGCAGTACTTTTGGTAACACAAAGAGAGAGGCAGCATCACACAAGTAGGCAAGTCCCTAGCTATGGCTGGGTGCTGTATTTCAGGGTATGCATAGCTTGCTCCCAGGTATTACAATGTCTAGATTGTATGAGTTATTCAGGATGTTCTTTGAAGTCCTTGACCAGCTCATGAGAGCCACCACAATTTCTCTTCCAAATAAAAAAACAAGGTTGCAATAAAGCAATAAGGCTGTATTCCCTGACCAGTGGCTATCCATGAATAATACTGCCATGCCACTTCTACTGTGCCTTTAAGTAAGTAGTTACTGAAAATGAAGCAGTTTCTCTTCCTCCAGTCCAGTAGGTGACAATGATGGAGTGGCCTGGTATGCCCACAGTGGCACTGAAATTGATTCATTAAATTGCATCAGTTGTAAGACTCGGATTTTGATTAGCTAAACTGCTTGGCTGGCTAGTGATTAATGTGCCTGGAGAACTGAAATATGTTTTTTCTAGAAGACAGAGAAGATAACCTGATTAGGCTGTGGCACACATCTCATTATCAGAACGGTGACCAGAGCAGATTTTAAGTGTAATGTGGTACTGGGGACTCCTAAGGCAGAAGTTGAAGTTAATGCTACACTGTACTTTGTATTGCATGTTCCTCTGTGTTGCACGAGGAGCAGTCTGGTATTGCTGCAGGGCCATCCATGCAGCCTTTGAGTAAATGCAAACTTACGTCTCTGGGTCATAGATCTTTATAGCTTCATGGAGGCCAACAGAGCCCGTTCAGCCTGAGATCATATTAGTGATGGCCGCTGGTAAACTTGCAGTCTGCACCTCCAGCAGAGAACCTTTGCAGTAACAGGCAGTTTTAGAAAGTAGTTCTTACTTGTTATATACTAGGAGATGTGAAAAACACTGCAAGAGTAAGTCCTGAGTTATTTATGCAGCCTTTTCTACTTGGTTTCTCAGAAAACTCAGCTTTTAATTTAAGGACATTTTCCTTGATGGAAAGTCTCCAAGGAAGTATGTCACTGGCACTGCCATCTGTCTCTTTTCCAGGGAAGTATATCTAGTGAATGAGGAGGAATGCTGGCTGACAACTAATAGCAAATTTTACCCTTGTATTTGCCAGTTCTGGTCCTGAAGACCACTGGTCTGTAATAAAGCGGTGAATACATGACATAAATAAATAAATAAATATCTGAACTAAAATATCTAAAATTTAAACTTCTTACAATAAAGTTTAAAAAATTTTTGTTCTAGCGACATCTGTGATTCTAAAAGCTATTTACAGAAGCTCTGCTTTTGGGGTGCTGGCATATCACAGTGCAGACTGCTTGGGGTTGGCAAGGTGTGGGGCTGGCTGGGAAATGTGTTCCATCCAACCCATCGCCTGTCTTTGGATCATAGGCACAACTTAGTTCAATATACCCATCTCTCCCTTCTGCTCCAGCTATAGGCTAGATATCTATTTCTGAGGAAAACAGGAAAAAGGGAAGGAGCGGTAAAATAGTAAAATAATTTTTATTCAGACAAAAATTGAAAGCTAATAGAAGGAAGTACTTTTTCGCATAATACATGATTAGCTTATGGAACTCGCTGCCAAAGGATACAACTGAAGCCAAAGACTGCAGACCTGTTCAAAACAGGATTAGGCATAACATGAAAAGCAGCATTAGACAGATTCATAACAGTTAATACTTTAAAATAAACAAGAGATTTTGGAAGGAATATAAATCCTTGGGCATCAGGACAGAAGCCAAGCTCTAGGTAGCAGGGCTTAGAAAGAATATTCCCTGGGGTCTTCTTCTTCTGTAACCGAGTCTTAACAGAGTATCTTGCGCCTTCCTCTGAAGCAACTGATGCTCGCCACTGTCAGAGAGGGGACACTGGGTGAACTGGGCCCTCGTCTAGACACAGTCTGACAAAAACAATTTTCTTTATTTAAATAAATTCTGAATTAAAATAGAAATTAAGCAAAAGTTTTAGGAAAACAGAACAAGTTTTCTCCCTTCACATTCTGAGAGCAAAAAACAGAACTTAGCCTATCCCACTCAAAAGCAGGAAATCTAATACCTAGCCTCATATGTTGATGCAATCTATTGAGTTCAGCGAGACTTAACCACACACATCTTTATGTATGAACATCCATATGAGTCCAAGAGGCCACATCATCCTCTTCCACTGTAACACTGGAGCCAATCAAAACCCTTTTCTATTTTTAATGCTGCTTTTTAATTTTTAAAGTAATCTCAATGGGACCTTCTGTGCAGGAGAGGAGGTGTGCCAGTTCTGCTAACACAGCAAGAGTTTTGCCAAGATTACGCTTCTCCTAGGATCTTCCGGAAAAATCTCACTGAGCTGCAGCTCATATGAAAGAACAGCATGTCAACACACTTGTCATTAATAGTTCCTAGTGAAGAGTTAGGGAGGCGTTCCCATGTGCAGTAAGAAGGCCCTGCAGAGGGATCTGGACTGATGGGCCAAGGCCCATGGTAAGAGGTTCAATAAGGCCAAGTGCCAGATCCTGTCTTCAGGTCACAGCAACCCCAGGCAGCACTAAAGGCTGGGGATAGAGTGGCTGGAAGGCTTCCCAGTGGAAAAGAACCTGGGGATGCTGGTCACCAGCAGTCAAACATGAACCAGGAGTGTGCCCAGGTGGCCAAGAAGGCCAATGGCATCCTGGCCTGTATCAGCAATGGAGTAGCCAGCAGGACCAGGGCAGTGATTGTCCCCCTGTACTCAGCACCGCTGAGGCCACACCATGAGCGCTGTGTCCAGTTCGGGGTCCCTCACTACAGGAAGGACATTGAGGCATTTAAGTGTGTCCAGAGAAGGGAACAAAGCTGGGGAAGGTTCTGGAGCACAAATCCTATGAGGAGCAGCTGAGGGAGCTGGGATTGTTTAGCTTGGAGAAGAGGCTTGGCCTGAAATTTACCACTCTGTACAACTACCCGAAAGGACATTGTAGCAAGGTGTAGTCAGTCTCTTCTTCGGGGCAGTTAGTGACAGGACGAGAAGACATAGCCTCAAGCTGCAGTAGGGGAAGTTCAGGCTGGACATCAGGAGGAATTTCTTCATGGAAAGGGTTGTTTAATATTGGAATTGACTGCCCAGGAGGTGATGGAGTCACCATCCTTGGAGATGTTCAAGGAATGACTGGACATAGCACTCAGTTCTCTGGTCCAGTTGACAAGGTGGTGATCAGTCAAAGGTTGAACTCCATGCCAATAGAGGTCTTTTCCAACATTAATGATTCTGTGATTCTGTTTCAGATGTACAGGGAGGGTAAGACTGCATCAATGTGATGGGGAAGATGGGGAGAGGAGAAGAGAGGAATTTGGAGAAGGTACTGAGATAGGCAAAGAGGAGACTGGCCCAAAGGTCCAAAAAAAAGGTAGAGTTCAACCAACATTCAGATGCATCTTTTTCTATTGAATAGGCATGTACAAAAAATGCATGTCTATTTAACAGAACAGCTCCCACTCATCCGTATAAACCTGTTGGCAGAAAGTTTGCTTAAAGGAGCCAGCAAAAGCATCACCAATCAATTCTGAGGACTTCCCTAGGCAGCATTCAGTGTCACCTCTGACAGAAAACAGTCACCCCAGAAAGCCACAGGCAGAGAAAATCAGATCCTAGTAGTGGAGGCAGGCAGCTTTTAAGTCTTTGGAAAAGTCTGCCCTCATTTTATCAGGTTATTATTTATTGCTGCAAGATTTGGCATTCTCTGATGTCAAAATTGAGCTAATTTTCTTCTTCCAAACTGCAAAGCAATCTTTTGTTAAATCTAGAGAGAGGATAATAATACCAATACTGGAAATTTTTCTTTTCTGAAATTAATTTTGAAAATGGGTGAAGGAGGAAATAGAGGGTCTCTTCTTCATTTAGCATCATGCAGGCTCAACAGCATGAGTCTGGTTACTGGAAAACTGTCACTTCAATAAGAAAGTTCATTAAAGTGTCTGCAATAATTTCCTGTCTAGTGGCCATTCTTGGACCAGATGTGCCAGCAGGAAAATGACAAAGAAGCAAGAAATAAAAAGTGAGAGATATACCTATTTATAAATCAGGCCAGCTGTAAGACTCAAAGAACCCCTGAGACCTGTGGAATGAGGAACATGAATTAAGAGCTCCCCATTTCCTCCTTCCCCTCTACCCAGAAAAATACACTGTGGAGTGTATTATGTCTTTCAGGAATAACTGGCTGACTTTTATCTTTGGTTTTCTCCCTTTTTTTTTCCTTGAAAACTTTGGATCAAAGTCATTGCTTATTTCCTTGCTGGAAGTTAAACTTTGGCTACAAGTAGGTCAGTTAAAGTTTCGTTGTCTCTTGGGTGACCATATCGGTGCAGATCTGTTAGAGCAGAGCTCATGAAACAGTTATTTCTCCTGATTCATTTTAAACAGGTCTGGCAAATAATACATGATACAGGGGGAGAAGAGGAAGAAGAGAGCCTCTAAGGGGACAGTGAGAGAGGTAGGCCTCTGGATGCAAGAAAACAGACTTTAGGAAACCAGACTGTTCCTAACAGTCCTTTGTGATCATTCCATTCCCACTTTGTTAGATTGCTTGAGGTGATAAAGGACGTAGTTGTAATTAGCCCAACTATCCATTTCCCAAAAAGGGAAAGCCAGAGCCAAGCCGCTCAACCACAGGTCTTGGTCTTTGCCCAGGATAAGTGTTTCCTCTGTCTCTGCTACTGACCCTCTGTCTATCACATCAATTCTTGTCCTTTGTCCCTCTGCTGATTTTGTGTTGGAAGGACCATAGGGATGGGTCTTCATTTGCGTTACAGATACTTCTGAAATGAGAAGTTTATTCCGCTACTTTAGCACTGCTGCAGTTCAGTAATTTTTCTTTGTTGTTTTTAAAGCCATAAAAAGAGTTCTTCTGCACATATCTCTGCATACAAAGACCCAAGTAGATGTTAGGAAACATACAAATTAGAATAGGAAAACTATTCTAGGGAAATATAGGATAGGGAAAATGTCATGATGCCTTAATACAAAATGGTGATGTACTCCAGTACTCTGGAGTGCTGCCTCCTGCTTCATTTCATGTTTAAAACAGCGGAATACAAAGGGAATCAGCAAGAAGTGTAGTGGAATAGCAGCGAGCTTCAAATGACTCTCAGGGCTTTTCCTGTGCAGGGAGTTTGATTTTGAAGTATTTGGAGAACAACTTGGAGACACTGGGTGATTTTAAAACTGGCCTTGAGAGGATCAACAGGAGGTTCAGTTCTCTTTGTTCACTGGTACAAAAGCAAGGATGTGCTCAGTCACTTTGCCTGACGGACTAAAAAGCTGGTCAAAGTCAATCCCACTTCATACTACTTGTAGTTAAAATGTGGAGCTCGTTGCCACAGGAAATCATAATCTGAAACCAGACCAGTGATTTGTTGGATTAGATTTCTGAGCATGGAATTGTCAGAAAAGCACTAGAACTGCTTGGTGGAAACTGTCAGAGACCCTGATTTTTCGTCCTGGAGCCATTTGTGGGGTAAAGGTACAAGTGGCTGTATCTGGCCAACTTCAAATCCTGCAGCAAAACAGGAATATAGGACAAGGTGTTGGATAGGTGAAGAGGAAGATTGCACTGGCTCAGTCCAGGAAACAATGCCATTGAGATTGGTCAGCAGAAGAAAACGCTTTAGGTAAGGAAGGGATGGAGTCTCTGGCTAATCTGTCTGGTTACCAGAAACCAAGCTTGCTGGGGTCCTTCAAGTCGCTCAACAGCATCATGAGACAAAAATGGCAGCTTTCCAATGGCAGCCAGCCAGCTGCTTCTAGGCAGACAGGAATGCACCACAGTAGTGCAGAGCTCTTTCACCTTCAGTCCCAAAGCACACAGGCAGAAGGACCTTCTAGCTCCAGTTTGTACCATGTTTGCCATATCCCCACAGAGGAAAAAGTCTTTTGAAACTTGCAGGACAATCCACTGAGCAAGAGAGGGATGCTTCAGAGGTGAGTAAAAACGGCAGATGTAGTAGCACCAGTCCTCCTACAAGCCTTTCTCCTGGGTATATCTTTTGCTGCCAAGTGGTGGTTGAGCCTTACAGACTTGTCTTCCTCCATTTTCAGCCACGGTGAAGGGGCAGGGACACAGCTAGGGGTGAGCAGGAGGACTGTGGCTAGTGCACAGGCCGAGCTGGTAACTCGCTACAGGCTGTGGGAGCTGCGTCACAGCTGATGAGCATCCCCTGACTTCCAGAGAGCAGCCCTGGAATTTGCTTTCCCACTGTCCTCTTGTAGATCTTCTCTGCAGGTAACACAATTCTCTTTAGAAGATTATGTCCTGGCACTAGAATAATAAAAAATGAATGGTTTTGCTCCCATCAACAGGTTCTGCGTGGATCCAGGCTAGAAACAGATGTAGCTAGACTTTCGTTCTCCAGNGGGGGAAGTAGAAACACACAGCATGTTAAAACTTGAAACCTGATTCTTTACAGGTGGATTTAAATTAAAAATGCTCACTGTTTCTCTGCACTATCAGACTGAGACCATCTGTAGCCCATATCAAACAGTCTAATTTGGATGTTGTAACAAGAGATTAGTTTTCTTTCAATATGATGTTCTTCTTGCTCATGTTTTTTAAATAATTTGTCAGATGAGCAGAGAAAACTTCCTGTATGCTTTGTTAAGCCAGAGAATGTATGATCCCAAAAAGTAAAGCAGAGAAGGACATGAAGGACAAATTAAACATGATATAGAAAGTCTTCTAACTAATCAGGTGAAATTTTCTGAAGTAAAGAGGCAAGGACACTGAAAAACAGTAAGACAGAAGCATAACCAATGTGTGATACAGAAACTGACACATCTTTTCACTTACAAACGGTAGCTGCAAAGCAAAATCAAGCTTTTTTTACTTTCCTCAATACTAATGAAAATAGAGTAAATCTCACAAGAAAGCAGTAACATTTTAGTTCTTGTTGGGATAAAACAAACCCCCCAAGAGCAATCCCAATTAACATTTGTGATTTATGGTGTGCTTTCTCTATGGCCTTGAAATTCAATGGTCCTTTCACAGATTTTTTTCTTTTAATAGTACATCTGTACCCTTGTGGGGGAAAAAGAAAAGCAAAAGAAAACAGTGATTGCACAGGCACTTATATATGCTGAAGGAGATAGATTCTGCCTCCAGTAGCCAGAGGAACTAGGACACTCAAACCACCACCCTAGTATCAGTGCATGACACACCGTATCAGCAGTAGAGTTCACACACGAAGGCAAACAAAGCATTTTCTTTCTTCATCCACCCTGACCTTCACCCCAAGTTTTCAACTTTCCTGCATTTTTGCTGCTCAGAGGCTTGAAAAAACCAAAACAATCAGGAAATATTACCATGCACAGACTATTTTGCTTCAGTGTTTTGGGTTTGATACCATGGACCAGCTGTTTGCCCCATGTATGCTCTGGCAGTGACTGAGTTCCCCATTAGTTGATGTGAGGCTGCCCATGTTGAGGTCTTCCTCTAGCTTGGCAACATGAGAGTGATGTCCAGCTGCCCATGGGCTGATGTTTACCTGCAGCTGAACTGTGTTTATTGTGATTTCAGGAACAAAAGACATTTGAGCTTACAAGTTTTTGGAATGTGGTCATTTTTGCCTGTATTTTTCATGGTAGGGCCAGGGTGTGTAGAGAAGCTTGAATCTCTGGGCACTGGGCTCCTGCCTAGCTGGTGTTAAGTTTGCTCTCCTTCAGCTGTTTTGCACATTCCTTTTAGGGAAGACTGAAGCCTCTGAAATAAGATGATTTATTCTCTTAATAGCTCTTCATAAGCAGCCTGAAAAGTTACTCTCCTGGTTTAGAGGTGAAAGGGCAGAAAAGCATGTGTTTATTTAACCTTAACGCCCAGCATGCTAATGAAGATGCCAGTTGGTTTCAGTACTGCTTGTAGCTGGTGGAGACATTCCCAGAGTGTGATTTAGGGGGAGCACACCAGAGTGTCACTAGGCCTTTCTGCCTGAGCCATCTGTTGCTGCTCTGCCTGTTGCTTCATCTTTGAGGAAGAAGTATCGGGTGCAGACACAGAGGTGTTTCTGTGTCAGCATTCTCACACAAGGGTCTACCATGGTGCTTAAAGAGGCTAGCTGTCCTCTTCCTCTTTCTCCTGATGAGAGGCCTTAGCACATCATGCAAAGGTGTCCATGGCCAGGGAGGGTACCTGTTACATGTGTCTGCTTCTGAGGTCGTGGCCAGTCAGACTGAGAGATACAGCAAGGCTCAAAGAATAGGTCAGCGAGAGAAAGACAAGGAGGACAAGGAGGAAGGCTCCAGAACTATTTTGTAAGTCCAATGCCCTCCCCAGAGGACCTGGGACCATCAATAGGTGGAACAGGATTTTCTCTATTTGGATTTCTCTTCCATCACATCCTTGTCCACATTTGTTCAGCACTTTGAGGGTTCCTCCACAGAGGCATATGAAAATAAGAAGGCAGGTGGAAGAAAGATACAGTTTCATCTGCTTCTGCTGCTTCCCAAGAGAAATGAGGTTGTCTCTTCCCAGCCACTTTTTCATCTGGTTTTAGCAGTACTTCATTTGTAGTGTATGGCAGAAAAATTTCCTCCTTCCCTTAAGACTTCAGTACCTTCAAAGAGAGCACTCAGCCCAAAGTTTTGTGCGGCAGAGGAGATCAAGCCCAGATTCCATTTAATCTGAAATAGATGCATGCAAGGAGGGCTTTTTGTGGGCTTGTTAATGTGCTGGAAGAAGAAATCCTGATAGCAATCCTGGCATAAACCTTTGTATCCTCGCAGGACCCTTAGAAAAAAAGCTCAGTGGGTCTGGATGGACTGTAGCTATAAAATGTCCCTAGTTTCTTTATCCATGCACTTTTAGTGTCAACACACTGAGCTTGAAACTGCATGGAAATCAGAAAAAAGAGAAAGAAAATAAAAGAGCTGTTAAGATGCTTCTCACTGCAATTCTTAATACAGCCTGATTTTCAGAAAGGACTGATGAGGGCAGTCTCAGTTAGTCCATTTGGGTACTCACGTGCTCAGTTGCCCAAATTCATTGATCAGCTCAGGTATCCAAAAACAGTGCTTGATGTCAAGGGCCTGCAAGCCTTTGGCAACATGCCATCCATCTCATAAATCTTTGGTCTTTCACTAAAGCTGCCAGCTACTCCTTCTGCCATGAGAGATCTCTGTTGTGTATGAATGTCTGAAAAAACTTAGAAGATTAATTAAACAGAAGTAGTAAACACCTGCCAGTGCCTTTGATTTCAGTGAAAGCTGTTCATACTCAACACCTATGAAAAAATGTACTGTATGAGACTATTATTTAATTGAAGAAATATTTAAATACAGATAGAGTCAAGGGCAAAGCTGAGTTCTGGAATATACGCAACAAAATTGTGCCAAATGTCTTTTTTTTTTTCTTTTCTTTTCTTTTTCTTTTTTTTTTTTTTTTTTTTTTTTTTTTTGTGCTAGTGTGCTGATTCTAAGGAATGAGGGAATTGATCCAGACTCATGAGCAGGGAATTGAGAATTGCATGTGATATGTGATTCCGCATGCTTAAATGTCCACCTGGAAGCGTGATCTTTCATTTAAGAAAAGTTTTGCAGACATTATATTTAGTAGGCAGGAAACCAAACATTTGAGTTTGAGCACTCCAAGGGACAAAAATAGCAGTCATACATAAAGGATCTGAAGAACTGCAAGTCTTAGGATCCATAAGCATTTTTCTCTTTCCCATATATGTCTTTTCCTTGTCAGGGTTTGCTGACCCTTCAGAACATAAATACTTAGAGCACTGATGTCTGTTTCATATATTGGCTGCAAGATTAGTGGCTGAACATGCTCTTTAGAAAGTAAAAAACCATAACTGTGGACATACTGTAATGGTCAGAGATACATCTTGTACTTTCTTCTTTATGTTTTCACATAGGTATCTTTCCTACAATTCTATGAGCAAATAATCTCTTGAAGTATTTAATTTGCCTTGGACTCTCTCCATCCTGCAACAAACCATTGCCAGAACGCATGCCACAGAGTACAAAATGACACTTGATTTTCTTGATCTGAGTCTTTGCAATCCCACCTTTTCTGAGGTCACTGTGAAATGATCATGGCTGACAAACATGATCTGCATTCATGCTTGTTTGCTTAAAGTGTTACTTTTACTGTAAGTTAGAAGGAATTCTGCAGAAGATGATCTCCTCACAAAATGACATTGTATCATAAGTGGGGAGGGACTGAAGGAGTATTACTAGGCTGCAGTGTGTAGGCTGCAATGTGTGAAAGCACAGGCTGAACCAGCACATGATTTGATCATACAGTAAAATCAGCTCCACGGGAAGCTGCTGCAGTGCTGGAGCAGAGCACAAAACCTGGCACTGAGCTGGATGCGTTTTAGGAGGGGCAGGAAGGATTGGCGTGTCTGGGAAATTTCTGTCCTTGATGAGCAGGGCTGGCATTAACGCACAGTCAGAGGATGCTCCCACAGTTCTGCTGACTGTAGCTTGGCACTGAACATAGCAGGACCAGGTGACCTGAGCTTCTCCACATCTGCTCACCAAAGTCTGACTCTGGACAGGGCTTTTCAAGGCACTTAAAGGCTGTGAGATTGAGGCTCAGGCCTATCACCTCCCAGTAGCTATTCCTTGTATACCTTCTGGGAATAGTATGTATGCATGTTGCATCAAAGTAGTGCTTTTAGCAGGCTGTCTATGCTAGGTTTTGCATAAAGTTGGAGCCCAAAGTTTAATTAAGTTTATTATTTAACAGACTAAGAAAAGAGGATTCTTTCTGCAGCTTCTTTACCTCATTGCAGGAGTTAGCTCAGATAATTGCCTCACTTCTCTTGACCTCTATTGCTTGGTAATTTCCTCTCATAATGTGTCTTTCACTTCCTACTGAATATCCAGAAAGGCCTGGGTAAATGCTAGGGGGGAAAGAAAAAACAAAACAAACCAAAAAAACCAGAAAAGCTGAATCTCCAATTTTTAATCCAAAGCAATAAGCTCTAAAATGCCCTTTTTTCAGACTAAGTAGCTGAACTGAGGCTTTTCTTTGTGACCCTTTATTTAATACCAAGGGCATGTTCTGTATCAAGATATAACCAGACCTGTCTCCAGAGAGCAGTCAGTCTAGGAGAGGAGCCAGGCACACCAGAACATGCAGGGGATGCAATTACTGATGGGTCTGGTTACTGTGTCATGCCTGCTCCTGCACAAGAGCTGTCTCCGGGTCTCTTTTCCTCAACCTGATTACTCACTTCTCCTGCCTTCCAGACAGGCACATACCTGCAGATAAAGAAAAAGGACAGGCCTGTTCAAGTTGGTTGCAGGGAAATTGACCCTTTGCCATCCCTCTGGCTGCTGCGCACATCACTGGTGTGTGCTAGAGCCTGGCAGCATTTGTCAAGGCATGGTGCTGCTGGAGCCCACACACATCCCTCCTGTCCTTACCTCCTGCAGGGCCAGTGCTGTGAGGGCATGCAGTGGGGTAGGAAGAAGAATGGGAATGGCTTCAGCTAGTGAAGAGGAGGGCTGTGGGGATGACTAGAGGGAAGAATGTGACAAGAAACAAAGAGACGGGCAGACTGGACTGCTGGTCTGACATAGCCTAAAATAAACTGTCGGGTAGCGGGTAAAAGGATCTGAAAGGGTAAATGTTGTGCTCTATAAGTCCACTGTTGCAACAGTGGGGTCCAGACTTGCACTTCAGCTCTGTGTGGAGTCAGAAGTATCATTTTATGCAGCCGTAATTCTTTTTTGGACTGGAAACAGTCTAGTTAGCAAATTTCAATCAATAATAAGGTCAAAGATTAAATCCCTGAAATTTGCTTTTTCTTATTTTATCTTGAAGTGATAACCTCTTCCATGTCTTTTTCAATGGGACATACTCCACCAGATCACACAGAATATGTGTGAAAGATGGGAGTTAATGAATGGCATCCTGTTCTCCCTCATTAGTAAAATGTGTCTGCTGTTGACTTTGGGCCAAACACTGATCTCAGTTACAAGACAACAGACTCCTAATTCGACTAGGAGCTCATACCTTTTTGCCATCTAAACTCAGATTTTAGAAAGAGACTGCTGATTTTTTAGGTACTTCCATTTTTGGACTCTCTAATTCAAGGTAGGATGAGCTCAATTTCTCACATTGGTCTAAGCAAAACCAGCAGTATGCCACAGAACATGGCATACTGCATGCTTGTATCTTTTATTTTAGGAGAACCACTTTCTGAATATCTCAACTACTGAACAGTAAAACAAAAGGGAGGGGGGAAGGAAGAAGCATTTTTAGTAGAATGTTTTGAAAAATTGGTATTACTTTTCAGACATAGGTAATTAATTATGTCGATGACAGAAACAGCATGTAGTGCACCAATCTGATAGATGTGCATAAGATACGCACCAGAAAAAAGATGTATGGCTTGACAATATACCTAAATATTTTTATAGTTATTCAGTTCAAAGCTTTATTTTTTCCTTTTTTTGCCAATTTTCATGTAGTGTATTTATCATATTTTAGAGCAAATTCATAAACAAAATTGTTTCCTTGCAGCAAAACTATGATTGTCAGTCTTCCCATTCTTTTTCAAGAAAGCAGAGAAATAAATGTTGATCTAACTTTTTTTCCAAAGTGTTTACTTTAAAATCCCTTCTAAAAGATTAAATATTCTCCTCAGTCTCCTTCTTTGTAACTGCTGTCCATTGATTTCTAGAAGTTTTTATTTTGCTTTGATTACTAGTTAGGAAATAAAACTTAGGAACTGAAAAATTGTTCCCCATGCTTTTGGAAGCACAAAATTGTTTAATACGTTCATCAGGCTTCTTGAGCTTGTTTCTAGTTTTTCAAAATATAGGAAAGGGTTTTTTCCATTTAAGTTTTTCTAGCATCTTATCTTAATGGATATCTCTTTGATATTCACATTTCTTCTGATCAATGTGAGTAATGAAGGGAAGATCCTATTCCACAGTAAATTTCTGTAAGACACACCAAACTAACAGACCAAAATAAGGAGAAAAAAAAAAAGCTAAGCAAATGTATTTCATATTATTCTTAGTTTAATTTTATTATCTGTGAATTCATTTTTCTATTAGTCAACTCTTTAATCAGAGTTGTCATCCACTGATTTAGACTTATCTTTCCCACATGTGAGTGTTTTAATCTAGTCTTTGTTTTCATCCTTAGCTAAAAAGGAAAATTCTCATCTAGATGCTCAAATTCACTCATTTTCATGCCAGCACTCTCTCAAACTATTTAATTTGAATAGCTGCCCTTAGAATTAGAAGCATTAAAGAAAACTGCTCCAAGGAGTACTCTTCATTGGTGCATGTAAATGAAAGCAGAGAAATCATGCAAAAACATCAGAGAGACGGTCCCTGTCTCTTTCCCTTCCCCCTCTCTTCAGTGGCATCAGTTTCTTATTTCATTCAAGTCATAAGTGACTTTGGCAGATAAATTCTTCTGGACTGTTTGCCCTTTTGTCTCAAAGCAGACTCCTTGTACAGTAAAATGCAATTTCATCCCATTCAGTGAGTTTCATAAAGGCCATGGAAATTAATGGCATCCAGAGGTCACATCTACAGCACTGTGAGAGTAAAAGATTGCATAAGCCATGTAACTTAGCTTTCCACTGGCATATCACCAACACAAGACTTCTATTACCTTCATGATATGGCTGCTTCTGGTAAGAAAAAACATGGCTTTGGTGGAAGGAAGCAATGTTGAGTAAATGGAGGAAGACAACAATGTCTGCCACAGCACTGTGTCCTGCTGACCAAGGTTAAATAAGGCAGACAGCTGACACAGGCCTCTGATACAACAGGAAAGTTGAAAAAGACATGAAGTCAGCTTTGCTTGGCTGTAATAGAATCACCCTGAAGAAAGAAAAATCATTCTGTTTTGCCCTGAGATAATCAAACTTTGACTTGTCTTCAGTGACCTTGAAGTATTTTCCAGCAAGGAGACTCATCCTGTGCAATAGCAGGTTTAGGCTAGAACTGATGTTCTTAATTTATGTTTACCGAGATCTTTGTGCCAGGAAACTGGCTGATTTTCCGGAGGTGCAGATTGGTAAGGAAGGCTGCAGGAGAGGGCTGACAGCAGAAAGAGGAGAGGCGCTGCTCCCCAAAAGCAGCTCCCACAGCTCTCAGGTGCAGCTTCGTGCCAACAGCAGAGGCTCTGGCAAAACAGAGATGCGATATCTGGGCAGAGCCACAAGGCTGCCACATATGCCAGGCTGGTATCCGAGTCCTTTCCCCAACACACTTCCCAAACCTGGAGAATATCAACCAGTTACTACTTTTGTCCTGTGAAAAGGCTCAATTTTCTCTTAAAATCTGTAAGAGTAAAAAAACTGGCCATTACTAAATCAATTCACAGGCTGGTAATGTGCTCCTTGCAGTTCAGTCTGCAATGTTATTGAGTACAGCAGCCAACGAACCTTTGAAAGCAATATTTACAGGCAGTTTGCAATGGATTGCATTGTTTTCCTGGCTTTTGTAAAATGCTGGTTTAGTCCAACCAGCACACAAGATAGACAGAATCCCTTCAACATTTGGTTTCTTTCTTCCAGCTACATTTTAGCTTTCACTTGAAAGCAAAAAGGGAAAGTCTAACTGTTTGGATTGCCATACAAGATAAGCTCAAAAGCTTATCAACAAAACAATAAAAATACCACGGGAATGATTTTTTATATATCCTGCTGTTCTAAACTAAACTCAGCATTTTTTAAGATTTGGCTCAGAGTTTTTAAACAGCTCAGACTATCAATCTTCTTGTTGTAGCTTGTACTAGAAGACTATATTAAAAAAAAAAAAATAATGCCTATATCCTCTGCATCCTCAGCAGAGCTCCACTGCTGCCTCTGTCAAGCATTCGCCTATGATGAACACTTGGTAGCTTGCATTTTCACTGATTTGTGCAAAATTTCTGCCCTGTCCTCGAGAATTTCAAGAATTTCTCTGTCTTCCTAACCTTAGAACAAACATGGTAAAGATTGATACATTTGCCCAATAATTGTAATATGTGAAGCACATTCTGCTTTTTGATGTAAAGAACACCTAATTTTGCTGGGCTCAAGTGTTCTATTCTTTTCCAGCCTTTGGGTTGTCTTTTGGGCTTTGTTAAATTGCTGGCTGAAAACCATGAAATAATATTCTCTGACAAGCCATATGATGAGGGAAATCCCCGAGGTCTCTCTTGTAGGGTGATGGATGGCAGTTTCCTGAGTCATCTGCAAGAGGCAGTGACACATTTGATACTCAAGGTTCCCATTAGCACAGATTTTTTTTCTTAAATGTACACCCGTGGCACTGTAAAAGGGATGTGGCAGTTGAGAAACCATAACAGTTCAGCTGTAGACTGAAAGAAGATTTAAAGACAAACCCAATTAAATATTAACTAATGAAAATATACTTTCATTTTGATACAAAGGGACTCAAAACATTGTGAACAAATGGAGTGCTTAGAAGGTCGTTGGTAGGGTACGACATGCACTAACAGTTTTCTTCAAGGAACTTGAAAGATTAGGCTCAGTCTGCAGAAGAAAGGTGAGCCTTTCACCCTGTGTAATGTTTTGATGTGAAGAGGTTAAAAAGGCGTAGGCTCAGTGTATGCCCAGCTTGGCTCTGTGGGTTTTGAGAGCTCCCTGTGCATGACACCAATAGAGAACGGCTTTCTGGTCTTAGCCATACATCTAGGACCTCCACCCCATGGAGTTTTTCCAGTGTCATCAGTTCTTTCCGTCTGCATCCCTCCAGTGGTTTCTCATCTCACTGCTCATCAGTGCTCTTACAGTTTATCTCCTCTTCCCTCCTGCTCGCCCCATAGGTGCAGGTGTCCACCTCCAGGCAGCAATTGTGTGCTGCTTTCTACAAATCAGTTGTTCAAACATCCATTTCCAATGTTGGCCCCTGCTTGGAAGAGCTCTCGGTATGCCATGCCTTTTCATTTCACTTGGCATATTCTCTTTTGTGCAAGAAGCTACAAAAAATCTTGGCTGCCACTATGAAGAGTTTCTTGCTGTTTTCTTGTGTCCCCCATCTCTGCATACCTGTTTCTTGCCCTTTACATGGCCTGTGAACTCTTCACATTTCTAATTGGTATTCTCCTTGATCTAGGTACAAAACAGCATCCCAGCTCTGTTTACCTTAAGAGAAGTAGTAAGTCATAGAATCATAGAATGGCTTGGGTTGGAAGGGATCTTAAAGATCATTTAGTTCCAATAACCCTGACACTGGCAGGGACATCTTCCATTAGACCAGGTTGCTCAGAGCCTCATCCAGCCTGACCTTGAACACTTCCAGGGATGCACATCCACAACCACTCTGGGAAATCTGTTCCAGTGCCTCACCACCCTCACAACAAAGAACTTCCTCCTAATACATAATCTATACCTCCTCTCTTTTAGTTTAAAGCCATTCCCCGTTGTCCTGTCAGTACATGCTCTTGTGAAAAGTCCCTCTTCTCCTTTCTTGTAGGCTCTCTTCAGGTCCTGGAAGGCCACAGTTAGGTCACCCTGAAGCCTTTTCCTTTCCAGGCTTGTTCCAGAATAAACCCTGTTCTCTCAGTTTTTCCTTGTACATGAGAGGCTCCGTATCAGCAAATAGTCTCCTTTAAAGCTGAAGAGCAAGGACCAATGATAGGACTGCCTTAGCAACTTGGTTTATGCTGGAAAGGCAGCTGCCATGTGTACACAGGACAGTTCTTTTGGCTATGGGGCTGCATGCACTGTTGCCCCATCTCCTCCCTGAGCTGGACAAAAATCTTTGCTTTCTGTAGAAAGTGTGAGGTTCATCTGGACTGCATATTCTCCTTCACTCAGAGCCTGTGTCTTGTCGTGATCAGGCTGTTGAACCATTTTCTCATTCCTACGAATCCATCCCTTCTGCAGGTCTGTATCTGCATGAATGCATGAGATTGAAAATGGCTATATTAGCACAGCAATTGCCTGGAATCTATTAGTATTTCATTATAAATCTGATTTTTGACAGATTTATAACCAGATTGTAGAAATTAACTGCTGGAGGAAATGTGCCATTTATTCTCAACAAGAACACATTTTATTTTTCTGCATGGCTGTTACTAGACTGTTTTTTTAGAGGCTAGAAAAATAATGTTACACTTGTTTGCATGTGTTTCTTTTTAAGTGAAAAAAACTTCAACCTTTTCATAAACACTTAAAAACTGTCTGGTACAGTAACATGTTTATTGCATAGTCCGCTCTGAAGTCTTCTGAGAACAGCAACTGATTAAATGGCATTACTGTATCAGCACATTAAAATACAGCCTAACTGAAGAAACAAAAGCCAAATAAAATAAGGTTTGCAGGTGAAAAAACTAAAGTGTCAGAACCAAACTGTGTTGTTGATAGAAGGAAGGTAGTAATTTCTATTGCAACAAATATACTGCTATTAATTTTTTAAGAAGCCCAAATTAACAGCATATATAAGGGACAGCATTCCCCTCCCTTTGCAGTAACTTCTGAAGTTTTGCTGCAAAGCTTTGACAGCCCGAGGTGAACTACTGCACACTTTCTAATGCAGGTAGTGGAAGAAGTCACAGGAGTGAGGGCAGTGGAAAGGGAGCAAGCAGTGTCTCGGGGCTGGTCTGGGTGTAAGAACTTGCTCCTCTGCACTCACAGCTGCCACCTGCAGCATTTCACTGAGGTCCTGGGCAGGGTTCACTGAGGACACTGAACTGTTGCCTGCTAGTGTGACTGCTTCTGACACATCACGCAATCCTCTGAAGCCTGTCGGAGTCAGTCCCACCAGGACTACAGCACTCAGGGAAAAAAAAAAAACTCTTTCAGGCTCGGCAACCTGAAATCTTTCTGCTTTGCCTTACTAGTCATGTTTTCTAGGCCATTCTTGTTTGCCTTTTTGCTGTCACGAGTATGATTTCCCAGAGTGCCACTTCATACACACTCATTTTCAAGCAGCACTATAAACAGGGACAATTTCATACCTCCAGGCAGGAAATTAGGGCGGGAAATGAGAAAAGGCTCTCTTGCTGCAGAAAGCTCATTCTTTGATAGGCATTCAAAATGTTTTGATGGTTTGCAATGAAAGGACCCTGCTTACAGAGTCCAAAGGGTCTTGTTATAAGCAAAGCATAGCCTAATAATGTCTGTCTCCACCACTCTTCTCTGGAGAGAGAAATTCTAAACAGGGAAGTGGTAACTCTGTATTTTTCAGAAACAATGGGTCCCATGGCTGTTCTGGTGGATAGCAGAGTGGAAATTTCCATCTGCACCCACCCAGGGAGGATTTTTCTCCGTAGTCTCAGTGAGCAGCTCCCAATGAGGAAGGAGACTGGATCCTCTTGCAGAACCTGCATGAGAGACCCAACAGATCTGTCTAAGATTTTATCATACCTTTTTCCAAAGGGATTGTTACATTTCAAGTTAAGAAATAAGCTTTAACAGCAGGAGAATAAGTAGAATAAGTCTGTCTTCTTTTCTACAAGTTAGATTTCAAAACTTTGTTTTGAATTGTACAGGAAATTTAAAAAATAAAAAATAAAAAAATCAGTGCATTAGAAAGGAAGCTGTCTTTGATAAGCATTCTTGTTCTTCACTTATCTTCATACCTGCCTGCCTATTAGGAATCCTTTCTTGTAATGCTTTATTATCAAAGATATCAAGGAGATACTTGGCAACCTGTAAGCAGCCCTTCGTGTTTTCTGAGAGAAGTTGCCTTTGTGGCATCTTTAACTCAGAATTGAAGGCATATTGCTGCACTAGTTTGTGTCAAAGCTTGCCACAAGACCTACCATTACATCTTGAAAGTTAATCTCTGCTACTCTGCTCTTCCCCACCACCCAGGGGGTCTCAGGCTGGTTAAAGAGATTGAGCTTCAATTGCCTCAGGGTCAGCACATGTCTTTCCTGCCTCACGTTTCCAGAGGCTTCCTCTCACAACCCCCTCCATGAAGTAGAAGGCCACCAGGAAAGCAACAGATAGTTGTCTGTGCTTTGGGGATGGGCACATGGGGAGGGAACATGCCCATAATGTCTTTGAAGATGTACTTCAAAGTCAATGAAAGCTCATTTCACTGTGGAATTAGTAACCTGTATGTTTTTCACTGCAGCATATGCAATAGGAGACAGGTTAATGGGTGCCTGGGAATCCTGGACTGGACAAATAAAATTATTCAAGGAACAGTTGTAGACACAGCCTCCTCTTGAAAACTTGTTTAACATGAGGTATTTCAGTGGGCAAGTCTTGCTTTCAACAAGGCTAAACTTAAGGCACTTTGCTAAAATCCAATCTCCTTCAGAAAAACTTTATAAAGATAGAAGGGAAAACATGGAAGTGAATGTCATGATAAATTAAGCAGGTGCTTGAATGGAGTCTCAAATTTGTGTGGGCTTATTGGTTCATTTTTGGGTATATTCTTGCTGCAGTGCTTTCCTGAAGGAGGATTCATGACAGGGATTATCATGTTGACTTTTTATAAAACATAATTTGTAATAGAAAGCTTTCATGCTTTCTTTCATAAGCTGCTAAATAGTCTTTATTATCCCTGCTTCTCTGTGAGTAGATAGAACTAAAGAGGTAAGGACATTTTGCACTGATCTGCAGAAGTATAATTGGTTACTTGGAATTAATAAGAAAAATCCTTCAGAGGAAAGAGGAACAAGAATAGATTTTGACTGACTATGTTATAATGGAATGAAATTATTTCAGTACTCAATGTGATAAGGAAATAGTTATGTCAGTATCACTACATACTCATTAGGGCAAACTTGATGGTACCTGATGGAATCTGTAATACAATCCTCGGCCACAGTAACTTTCAGGGGCAGTAAGACAGCACTGCTACCTGAGCTGAATCTATCTGCAGTTACTCAGACCTAGATTTTTTTATCATTATTTATTTTAGTGACTGAATGTTGGTTACAGCACAACTAAGCTAAATCATCAACCCTCACAGAAAGCATCAGACGTGGACTGGAGTAGGGAAAAAATTCCAGATATTGCATCCCGAGGCAGGGAAAGCAGTGTTAGTATAGCTGTACTTGCTGCCTCATTTCTCAGGGAGGTTACTGCGATGCCAGATCTGTAGTTGGATTTGGGTAGCTGGCAGGGCCTGAAGATAGTGTTCAGATTCCCTCTGTACGTTTTCTTGAAGGACAGCAGTCTGTCTTCATAATCTTCCTAGTCTTTGTGTGTTTGTCCTTTCAGTTCTGTCAAGGTTCTTTTCCCCCACTTTTTAAGTGAAAAGACTTCTTGAGTTAAAACCATTGGATATGGTGGTTTGCTCTATACTGAAATTATGTTCTTTCCATTAGGGTGCTCCTCAGGCTGCCTTGCAGAATCAGGACATTTGGGACTTCAGAAAACAGCCCAAGTTCTCTGTTTCTGTGCTTTACTGTCTTAAGTCCAGTTCTCCTGACAGCAGTTTGATTTCCATATAGATCCCATCAGTCATCTTTCCAGGCTGCAATGCAGGTGCAGATGGTTGCAATAGCATCTTTCTCATTGATTGGACAGGGTCATAACAACAAGGGAAAATGTGACCGTCCCAGTGATTTGGTGCAGTCATTTCTCCTGAGGTTGTTATCTGTGCCTTGGCACTAAGAAGAAGATGGCTTCTCACCTGTCCAATAGCCATTTTCTCTTCTGAGTGCAATGGCTCCATTGGGAATGGGACTAGCAGAGGAGAGCTGGACTATCCAGGCAGCTCTTGTTTTGTGAAGCTCCATGTCCTCTCTAAATCTCCTTTTCCATTTTGAAAGTCTCCTCTGCATCTGCCCTGGTAGTATGCAGCCTGAAGAGACCTTTCAGAGCTGTGAGATACACAGGAGTAAAGACACACATGATGAAGCATCTCGTAACAAATGTGTAATGGGTTGTTTAGCATGGGCTCTGACCATTACAAACTTCTAGCCCAATGAGTTATGTGCCTTACCTTGCTGCACAGCGAGCACGGAAAAGAGGCCTTGTGGCCTCCGAAACAAGGTGAGCCAGGAATCCTTTCCTACAGTTTATTTGGTCACTCAGGTTTTTATGTATGATGGGATGTTCTCCAGTACAGCAAAGGACTCCACGCTAGATAACATTCACTGTGTCATGACATTTGTGCTCAGCTCCTTATCTGTTGTCTGCTTTAATCTGAGGTCTCTAAATTTTCATACCCTCCCACCCATTCCTGGCATTTGCAAGGTAGTTTCTCAACAGTAAAAGCACTTCCTTGTCTGGCTGTCATTTTAACATTCCTGCCTGAGCTTAGACCTGTTTTTCCTGCACTGGTTCAATCTATACATACTTCCTCTGCACCTCCTTTCTTTTCTTTCTCTTCTGTCCCTTCCCACTACACACACGTTTTTCCTCCTGGGACATTCTGGTCTGTCACTACCCTGTGTTTTTCCATTCATGTCTCCCTTCACCAGGTGGGGAATGTTTTCTAAAGGCTCTTACAGACCTTCTGCTTATCACACCACCCTCAAGTGAAAGCTGACATCTTTCATGGCAGTGAAAAAGTGTGCCTTGTCTCAAATCCCAGTTTCAACCAGGTCTTTCCATTCACTAGTATTCTTCCACAGCCTATGTTTTCCACACTTCTGAAAATTTTCTTTCACAAGCAGTAATTGCATTTCCTCAGTAACAACCTGTGAACTGTGTGTGTCTGCGCCCATCCTTTCTACCATCTCAAAGTTAAATGAAGCGAACAAAAATTGTTCTTGATCAGCAGTGTTTAGCATGTGTCACCTCTTGACCCTCTGTGGTGAGCCAGATGCTGTGCAGATCTCGCAGTCGCACGCCTGCCAACTGGGTCAGTCTGTTGGCCTATCAGGGAGGAAGCGATCGGGTGGTGCAGCAAGCTGAAGCGCCTGTGCTTTGTTTTTCTTCCTTTTTTTTTACTTTTTTTTTCACTTTGCTTTGCTAAGGTTGGATCTGTGAAAGGAAACCACCACTGAGTCCATGTCATAGGAGGAAGAGAGACATGCCGCCTTGGTTCAGCAAGAGTTTACGTTCTCTCAGTCTTTCCTGAAGTTTCTATCTTGCAGACGCGGTGATTTCCTGTTTCCTTCTTTCTGGCCCTGATCTTCATAGAGATAGTGCCAAAGTGAGAAAGCGCTGTCTTACGGCCAGAGAACAATTCCACTAACTCATAACCACTCAATTCCAGCTGCTGGCTGAACAGATCCTTAAATGATCTCTTGTAGAGGACCCAGGAATCTGTTCCACTATGTGTTATTTGCTAAGAGAGAGGCTAAAAAAAAATTTGTAACTGGATTGAACAGCCAGTTTAGGGTATTAAATCACAAAAACAATGCGAAAAATTCTGAGCAGCCCCGTGAAACAGACCATAAATGCCTCATATAGATACTTGGTGGTTTTGGAGGTTTTTTTCTCTGGTGTTTATTTATTGGTGTTGGTAGTCTTTTTTTAAACCTTTGGTATGTTCACAGCTACATGAATGCAGTTCCAGATCTGGAACAATTAAGTATAAACGACTATATGAAATACACCTTTTTACACATCTGGTAAAATGGAAATTTTTCTCTATTCAGGAAGGGGCTAATTTGTGATTGCTCTCAGGTTTTGGCTTCTGTTCTCCTTGAAAATAGCCATACAGCTTCTGCTGCCCACAGTTACACTGGATCCAGTAGCTTTCCTCATTCAGTGCAGTACAGAAATGCCAAGGTTTTCTGTGCTGTAAGTACCTTGGAAGTTGGATTCATCAGGGAAGTCGGAGTGAGTTGAACAGATTCAGTACTCAGCAGGAAGAAAATGTAGATGGTTTCATGGAGATATAGAGGAATTAAGTGCTACAGCCAAGGTTACACAGGAAATTAATCTACCCCACAGATCACGGCTGTGCATCTCTAAACTGCATATCAGCAAGTCAAGAGGGAGCTGGACTGTGCTTTCAAAGAAATGAATTAAGTGTTGGAATATGAGTTAGTAAAGCTGGCTCTCATATAGAAGCAGACACTCCATCACCCCAAAGCTTGCTTGTGTGCACTCCCTCCCCACCTCCTTTTCTCCCTTGGTCCATCCTTCACTTCATGCAGATCCCTTTCTCTTCCATTGGGATGAGCCACAGGTTCACAAAAGGAGACTGGAAAGGAGTCCATCTGCAATCCAATAAGGTGGCATATTTACCTCCAGTAAGTGGCCTTCCAGTGAGATGGCAAACCTTCCTTTGTGCTCCAGCTGCCACTTTGTTTCCATTGAGTCATAAGCATCTCACTAGCCACCTTGCACGACTTTGAGTGTGTCCTCTGATTTTACATCAACTTTGCAGAAACTCAATTCAAAGAGGCATGGATACTATTCTGTTTAGGTTGCAAAGCCCTTCCCTCACAGTCTGAATTGAGTCAGAGATCCCTTAGGACTCCTCTCAGTGGACTGTCTCATCCGTGCAGGGTCTGGGAGTCTTGGTGCTGTAGCCACTTAACATCAGAGGGTTTTTTGGAAGGCAAGAGAGAGAAAGAGAATGCATTTTTCTGTTTCAGACCAGAAAAAAAGTGTCAGAGATTCCCCAGATAAGAACAGGGTTACATGAAGTTTTGTCTGCTTGACGTGAAATGATTTTAAGGTAGTTTTACAGAAGTAATTCACCTTGTAGAAAACTGCTTCTGTAAAATGGAATAACTTCTATTTTTCTTGTTGTTAATGTCTTTAGGCCATTTCTGTGGATGGGAGCTGATCTCATTGTTTTTCAGTGCCATGTGAATATTTGCATTACTAGTAGTGACTTCGTTCACACTGCCTGCAGTTGCTTTTTTAAATATGGTGGTTTTGCCTTCAGGGAAGAGAGAGGGGAAGGTAGACTATGCAGTGTTTTCAGATACTCTCTCACGCATGATATTTTCAAATTGTGGTTTGCCTGTGATGCATGCAACTTAGTCCTTGCAGTAAGCTAAGTATTTGGTATAGGACTCTAGAACAAAACAGCTTTTCTCTCAAGTGCTTGCTGAAGAAAACATTACAGAAAAGAAAGGACGTATGAATTTTGCTAGGTGGAAAAGTAACAGTGCACAGATACACGGTCTACAGCTGTGTGCTTTACCTCATCACTGCTGGTCGTTCCCACTAAACATCTTGCAAGACCATGTCTGCTAGAGATGTATGGAAAGGCCATATTTTGGAGCTGGTTATGGACTGTATGGAATGGACTCTGATGAACACCTGCTCCCAAACACCACATTTCTTCCATTACGTGGCTTTAAGTGAAACCCTAACCAACAGTTAGTGTTTCTTGTATTTACTTGGCAAAGTAGACTTACAGTGCATACACTGAATACTGGCTAAATGCCATAAAAACTATGCATACTTTGCAAAGAAAAATTAGTATCAGAATTAACTCCCTGGAGACTATTTTCCTCCCCTCAACCCATTACAAAGCTCAGGCAGACAGGGACTACAGTGTCAGGAGATCAGTAATGCAGAGAAAATCCTTGTGCAAGATTTATACAACAGTTTTGAACATGTGATGCCAAAAACATGGGTAAAGATACTCTTCACAAACATGTATGAAGCCCTTGCATCATGAGATTTCTCTGAGAGCTGCAGATTATTCCCATCTCTAGTAATCAATTCAGAGCAATTGCTGCTGTCCAAATCTCACTTACATCAGCTGGGAAATCACTGCTAACTTTGAAACTCCATGGTGTTCTGGTTTTGATTGAGCTTCTGCTTAAAGAAAAAGCAAGTAAGTGAGATTATGGAAACAATTACAGATAACTACAAGTCCACTTGTTACTATATCTACCTTCATAATTCAATTTAAAACATTACATTAGCTAGCAGGGTAGCAAAATGGTGTGGTTTTTTTTCTTTTTTCCGAAACCTTTTCAGACAATACTGCTTTTTTTCCCCTTCCAAATTAGTGCACTAGCTTTCTAAGTTCGAGAACATCCTCAGAGTATTTGGCTCACAGCTTGAGGTGTGTCCTTTACCTATATTAAAGGGTGGATAGGTTATCAGTGGCGATAAGCTTATTACTGAGTTTGCCTGCTGAGACTCACAAAGGCTTCAAAGTATGTGTTACTATACAGATGGAATCTGCTTACCCACATTTGTTACATCCTAGGACTTGGTATGACACAGGTGTGATACCTGTCATGTCAGGTATCTTCTTTAGGAAGATAATCCAGGCTGCTTTCAAACCAGCGGAGAAGTAAAGGCTTTTCTGCAAGGCAAATCTCCCCACCCTAAGGGAGGGGAGATCCTCAAGGATGGTGGTCAATCCTCTGACTTCAAGCATAGAGGACCCTTCACTGCTGAGCGGATGGCAGTCTGTAGGCCAGACTTTTGTCAACATTGTTTGAACTGGTGCTAGCTGAAAGAGTGTCAGACTACTCTTAAAACATGACCTCTTTTCCTGCCCCTAGACAAGACATAAATTTATCCTGGTCTGAGAAGTTATAAATCATGCTTTGAGGGGCCAGGAGAAAGGAATGTGTTATTAAGAGGAATCTGTACTCCGTGTTTGCATTTCATTAACACTAAGAAGCCCCAGTCAAGATCAGGATCTGTGGAGATGTGACACAATGGGTGGATGCAAGTGAGAAGCAGGAGGGAGTTTGAGTTTTGGAAGAGGTCACAGGGGGGTTTTTCCTGGCCTTTTAGAGGAGAGCACCCCATACAAGCAAGGCAGCATGGAAGAAAGAGGAAAAAAGCCAAGGTGATGCACTCTCCCAAGTGCTGAGTGCTAAAAATGCATTTACCTGGAAAATAAAGGGAAATGTATAAAAGTGAAATGTGGCGGGGACTGTGTCTAGCACTATTCAAAATGCCCGAGTGGTATTTGTTCCTAGTTGATCTGCTAAAACTATATTTTCTTCAGATTCAGTGTGTGCAGGAAATGGTAGAATGTCACACATCACCTATTATAAGCATACCCCTTGGGTGCCTTTGTGTTGCAAAAGGCTTAAAATATCAGACAGCTTTTGTGTAGGTGTTTGCAGCTTTCTAGTCAACTCCAGTGAAGTCAGTCAATAGGTAATAGCATTGTTTCACCTCAGGGTACAAGCTGTCTTTCAGAAACAAAAGTATTGGGATTTTTTTGATCACAATAACAAAATTCTAACTTCTATATGTCTGGAGATAAATAAATACCATGCAGAAACCTCCACCACTTTTTATAGTTTTCAGGTAGGCATTTAAATATGGGCATAATGTCAAGAGTTTAAGCTTCCTCTGCAGTTGGTGTGGAGAGACAGTCACCACCAAAGGGGCTCTTTATCCCACTCATTGTGGGGATAAGTTGAGTTGCTTTCTGTGAGCAGTGAAAAGCATATCCTTGACAGAAATTGCACTGGCAAATCCTAAGGATGTGATTGCTTATGCTTCCCTGGCAGCCTCCTTAAAGGTTGCCAACTAAACAATGCTGCGGCCTTCTCTAGAAATGTCCTAAATGCAGCAGGAAGCTAAGAAACACTGCGGTCATGGTGGTACTTCCATTTAATAGCAATTTAGACACCTGATGGTGTCTAGCAACATGGGGGTCCAAAACCTCATGCTCATCTCATGCACATGAGCCCAAATCAGGAGATGCTAGGCCCCGGGCCTCCAGATCAAAGATTCCTGTGGGCACAATGGTGGCTATTGTATATGCACAGGAAGGAACAAAACCTCCAACTGCCTCATTCTCTTCCTCCTACATAGGCAAACCAGGGCAGCCACAGCTCTTGTTTATGAACAAGGAAAGAGACACTCAGCATTCAGCCATTCACCCTCTCCTCGAGAAGAAGGAAGTGACTGGTCTGAGGTCTTGAATAAGCACAGGGCCTCAGGTTAAGCTTCACTGAAAAATACCTGCTTCAAGGCAATGCCAGGAGGAAATCTCATCCAGGACCTTATATTATTGGGCACTCTATCAGCAATCTGTAATGACTCTCATACCCCAAAATCACTTGAATGCAATTAATGCAATATAAGTTACTGCACATAATTACACATTTTTAATGAAATACATATGAGTGTTGCAAAAATTTAAGGTCACTTGATGGGCAGGGCTAGGGAAACCCTCACTTCCTCCCAGGCTGAGTGTGAGGTTTGGTATCTCTGTATGTATTTAAACTCCACTCTCTGTGTCAATCAAAAAAATACAGGGTCAAGTAATTAGTGCTTGTGGTAGCAGCAGATAGAGAGCTCAAAGGACTTGCCAGATCCTCCCTAGACTTACTTCTTCCTACACACAAGTATACTTACCAGTCAGAAAGAAAAACAGCCTCTGATCTGTATTTTCACTCTTATCTTTTCCAGCCACTTCCACATCTACAACTGGGACAAGTCATCTCACAAAATGTGACATAAAGCAGAAAGCCTTCTGTGTAAATGGGGGAGAGTGTTACATGGTTAAAGACCTCCCAAACCCCCCAAGATACCTGTGCAGGTAAGAAATCCTATTTGCTTCTTTTGTTGGAACCCCCGGATTTCACAAATGGTTTTTCTTTAAAGGAACTCCTGAAAAATGTCTTCTTCTGAACTTTCATGTCTTCACTTTTTAACCATGTGGATGTGGAAAGAATGCTAAGAATTACCTCTGTGTTCTACTTATGAGGCACAGCAGAGGCTAACTGGGAAATATGTCTACGTACTAGTGACACCGCATCTTCCATTGCGGTTTATATGGCACAAAGTAACACAACTTGAGCCTTAAGTTAGAAATAATGAAACAGACAATGTAAACTAAATACTCTGTATGTAGGAAAAAAAGAAAAAGGGTGTGGGAAACTGCATTGAATAACTACACTTTGTACAGGAGAAACTGTTATTTTTGTTGTCTGATGTAGTAACTGAACAGTTTCTTGTGAGACCGGATTCACAACTGTTGTATTTAATTGCATAAAAAACAATTAATATAATGGTCATTGGTGGAGGTTACTATTTTGTGTACAGATCTTGATTCATGAAGTCATATCAGTTTAGTTTAGGCGGGTGCTTCTGCACCTTTTTGTGGTCCTGGCTGTGCTGTATTGGACTGCTGCAATAGTCTCTTGCATCAGAGAACACCCATGAAGAGTTACAGCACTGGAATTTACCTCCTGCCTGGGAGCCTGTCGTGTAACATTTACCCCTGAAGATGAACAAGTCATAGGGACTGCTTCTCACTAACTTGCGAGGAAACTCAGCATTTAAACCTTGGGAAACATCCTTGGTACCTAAGAGGGCTGAGTGAAAAGGGTGCACTTTTGTAAGGATATTGCTGTTTTTAAGACAAAGAGATGGTGGTCGGTGAAGACAGTCATCTGCTGTAACTGCATAATTTTTCAATCTCCTAGGATTAAAAATTTAAAAACACTAATGGTAAATATAACTTTGATAGGTGAGTTAGATAAAGGTCTGTGATGCTTTCATTATGCCAGGAAGAAATTGACTGCTTGTCTCTATTGGGTGTTTGCTATTTTGTTTGTTTGTTTGTTTGTTTTTAAAAAAGGAAAACAAACAAACAAACAAAAGGCATTAAAAAAAACCACCACACTTCACAACGTTCTGGTTTACCTATAAGTTTTCTCTTTTTTTGTAGCAAAATGTTACGTTCGCATCATGGGCTTTGTTTTGCTTTGGATTTTCATGGATTGCTGTGCTGCTGGAAGCAATGAATGTTCCATTGATTTTAGGATCATTTTTAGCTGAAGTGAATATGGAAAAGTTGTATGTGCTGTGGGTTGGATTCTTTTTAGAGAAAGAAAGATTTATGTTAAATTTACATAGTTGTTGTAAGCCAGCATACAAGGTGGGCAGTTTGCTATGACTCTCCAGAGCATGTACAAGAGCCTGCATGTTTCAGCTTCCTATCCAAACACTATTCAGAAAACTCCGGTGAATGGTAGAGCTGAGCATCTAGCAGACTTGCTAATCATTGACATTGTCTTGGCAGTTTCAGAGGTATCCCATCTTCACTGGTATGGAGACTTCTTTATTTTAATTCAGAGATCTGTGTATGTTCTTTGATGATGTTATAGACTGGCTAATATTTTTAATAAAACATCTTGGAGACATTTGAATAAAGTGGGCACTGTTTTTACCTATTGTAGACAAGAAATAACCTTTAATTCTGGGGCTGGATTTCAAGGAAAAGGCGATTCCCAGATTTGGCAGATGTGCCTCTGCCTGGGTGGTCCAAGACCTGTTTGGAAAAAACATCAGAGCTGTAAAGTTAAACAAGGGTGAATCTCATTTACAATAAGGCGGTGGAGAAAGATTCTTACCCTGAGAACATTCAGGGCCACCACAATATTTCAGGGCTATTTGCTATGCCCTCTAATACTTGCCAGAACCAAAATTTTATGTTGTGTGGTAAAACTGGATGCAGTACAGCTACGTAAGAAATAAAAGTGAGTACTTGAAAGTCGGTATACTGGGAAACTGGAGGGACAAAATACAGTTTTCTTCTTACATCTTTAATGGTATAGATGTCTACTTCTAATTCTTGCATTCCAGTTAATTAAAATAGGTATCTAACCACTACGCATTGTCTTCATTGTTCTAAGAAAATAAATCTACTCCCCGAACATGCTTCTGGAAACAGAATGCTTGAAATATGGTACTTGCTCTTCATATTTGTGCCTCAGTAGCAAGTTCACATTTTTCCATATGGTCCATCTGTTGAGAGCAAAAACAAAATTTCTAAAGCATGAGCCATATCATTCTAAATTGGTTTTATCCCTAACCAAAAAAACATGACTCAGATTCAAAACAACTATGGAATTTTCCAAGTGATATCTCTGGTTTTGTAAATCCCCTATTCCATTTAGGGGGGGGGAAAAAAATCATAAATTCATCTTCAGTTAAAATCTAGCTATATATTTTTAAAAAAAAAAAACAAAAAAACAAACAAACAAAAAAAAAAAAAACCCACCCATAGTAAAGCATTGTACAGCTACATCTGTGGTAGCATGTATGTGCCCCACATGTATTTTAATTAAGGTCCAAGACTGAACAAAACAGTCTCAAAATAGGACAGATGAAATAGGAAGCTTTGAGACTAATTAAATAAATTAGTGTATAAAATTTTCAGAAGCTTTAAAGGAACATGAGTCACATTTTGAAAACATCGTAGACTTAGGAAGCCTGGATGTTACTGCCTTCCTATCAGACTGAGATTCCTGAGTCATTTCTGTTAAGTTGGAAATGTGTCCCTAAGTTCACTGAACACAAAAAGACTTCAATGAAGGCAAAATTAAGACCAAAATTCCTAGCATTTCCTTCTCACTTGAATAAAAATCTGTATGAGTATAATATCTGTTACACTTTTAGAGTGTTCTTTTGAAGTATCGTACCATGATAGTCTGACCAATTGATTTCTGACTTGCAGACATCATCTTTCCTAGTGGTTTTGTTGTTACTGAAGAAATTAAATTTATGTCTGAATTTCACTGGATGAAAATAATGCTACTCTCTAACGGAAATATGCTGCTGCTTTTCTTAACAGCAAAAGAATTAATTATGTACTGTTTAATGACATAGCCGTTTTCTGTATCTTTCTTCATGTAAAGACCTTTGTGGAACAGAAGTGTGCAGAAGTTTCTTCAAACCAGCATTTATGCAAGCAGAAGTTCCAGAGGTATTCATTCATGAGACAGGACAGAAAAACTAGTTCTGACTTAGGCAATGAGATGGACTACTAAATATGAAAGGATTGTAGTTTCCATGGGGGAAAAAACCCATCCTCTACCACAATGCATTTGTTTGTAGGCAGTGAATGAAATGGAAATAAAAGTTCAGTGTTCTGAGAAGTGTCCACTGAACACATGCAACTGCTGTTCTTTGCAGCTACTGTATGTAGATGGAAAAAAGCAATTCTTCTATGATATGTGGTTCAGTATTTTGGTTTTACCCAATTAATACAACAAATAAAAGGTCCAAGTCGCCTTTTTTAAGGCTGAAGGGAAATTACAAGGCTCTCACAGCACAAACATATACATTTTGTCTAAGTTGTTTGACCTCAGCTTTTGCTCCTGTAATAAAGGGAAATGGTATGTGGACAATGATCTAGAAAAAGAAAGACACTACAAGAAGTAATGTCTGAAAACTTTGAGTAGGACAAGGTGTTTGAGAAAGGACACTATCACAAGCTGATTGTAAAAGTACAGTCCACAGGAAACAACCTTCCAAACTGCACCGGAAACAGTGCTGCAGTTCACATCTGAGTAATAAAATGCCTTTAGCATTCACACATCATCATAAGCGGACAGGCTCATCTCAACTTTTTTCAGCTGGCCCACCCTGGCCCCATTCTCAAGGGCAAGTGCTGCAGCCCATTTGCTGACAATGGTTTCAGAGCGAGTATAAACACACCTGAACTGTTTTCGGCGCCATCTCAACAGGGCTGACCCTGCTTGGTCTGGAAGTGATTTCAAAATTGTCTACACTAATGCTCAAGTTGTTTTCATCACCTCCACAGCTGCATCGACATCTGAAAACAAGCACAGACAAAGCAAGCAACCACCAGTGGCCAGTGGCAGGCAGAAAACTTGAGGCTTTTAATCACGTTCCTTGGGAATGTATAGGGCTGAGCCTGAGGAGCAAGGTGTAGAGGTCCCTGTGAATTGAAAGTCAAGCATGCGCAAATGCCAACTTTCCAGGGACAGCTATTTAACAAGATCACAATAATGCAAAATACTTTTACTCTTGACTCAATAACACAGGTCAAAATGCTTTCTATCAAAGGCAGTTTGCCTTCTGTCAAAGGTGCAGAAAGTCTTCTGTCATGCCCATGCATCTTCTAATGACAGATTTATCCTTGTTGCATTTTTCTCAGCTGAATATATCTGTGGAGACTGGGACTTCTCCACACTGGGTACTTAGAAAAAGATGTAACCTTGGCTCTGAAGAACTTAAACTCTCTTTCTTAATAAATAAATACATCATTACAGCAAATCAGCTTCAAAGAGTCATCTGCAGATCTTAAAAATATACCTTTATTATACAAATATCATTCCTGCATGGTTTATTTAAACAAGATACTAGTGTTTATCCCTGACACTGAACCTCTGCCAAAGGGATTTTCTGAAAGTCTCACTTGTGCAAGGGCAGCATTCTTGTTCTTTAGGGCTACAGGCAATTGTGGAAAAGCAGAATTTAACACATTGGGTCAGCTTTCAGCACACATGAAACATGGATGGAAGAGTTGGAGGATTCTTCTGATCAACATGCATTTGCAAACATCAAAAGAAGGCTTTTCAGCACCTGACAAGTAAATGATGAAGAAGCTTGAAAAAGAGGCTAGAACCGTATCATCAGCAGGAGAAAAAAGAGTGGAACATTCTGGCACCATGGCAAATTCATTGAAAGCATCACAAAGACACAAGTGAGATGTGTTCTAGGAAGCAGATATCAAATAATTTCAGCTTACATGCTGAGCAAGGATGGAGAGAAGAAGGAGAAAGAGCAAAGATTGAAATCTATAGATACTTGGTGAACAGTCATTCACACCTACATCTGAAGCACAGAAAGCCTGCATCGCTATCATGATATTTTGGGAGCCTGAGCCCTGCCCCAGAATGGAGAATGAAGGTGAAGGAAGAATTGATAGGCAATAGCAGAAAAGATGGGCAAATCGTAGAAGAGAAATTCCTTGTTTGTGTTCAAGGGGAAAGCTGCACTGAAGTTTTCTGTGGGAGAGCTTATGAACTGAAAGGACAGACAGTATGGGACTGCAAATCTTGAGAGCACTTCTACCCTCTCATTTTACATATTGCCTGGATGGGTTTTTTTGTTGTTGTTTTTGTGAACCATGTTGAATATACTTCCCTTTGGGTTTGACTTTGTATTCTCACTTTTTGGATTTTTTGGTGGCATTTCTGTGATTGCTGTATTAACTATTCCTCCTCAAAGCAAACTATCAGAAGATACAATATACCATCACGGAAATAGGGAAATGGTGGTATTTTCATAGATTTTGTATGACTAATGAAAGCAAAAGTGTAAATTGTTATACACTGCATTGCATATTTTAAAAAATCACTCAATCTGATCCCTTCATGAGGTGGAATAAGCAGTGAGCTGGTACACATTTTTGTTAGCCATGACTCTTCTTTCGTTTTCAAAACAGACAAGCAAAAAGACTTTTTTTTCTCTGATGGATTTTTGCTGTAAATTTTGCAAAATTTTGTTTTCTGGAAAGGTTACACTTTCTTGCCTCTCTTCTGATCACTTTTCACTAACACCTAACCAGGAGGTCATTTAATGCACTCGCACTCCATAGACCAGCAGATGTAAGTCTGTTAGTGCAGTGGTTTTGGTGTACTATTGCTTATCACATTTTTGCCCTTTAGGTGCCAACCTGGATTCACTGGAGCAAGATGTACTGAAACTCTGCCCATGAAAATCCAAAACCAAGAAAGTATGTTAAAATAATCTGAACTTTGCTTTCTTCCCCAACTACAGCAACAAAATCAATAGTACTTGGTGTTTTCACAGTTCAGCTGGAACCGGCCTCTTTACTCACTAATTTATGACCTGATTTTCTGAAGTACAATCTGTACACCATGGCATTATTGACCTCCAAAATATTTCTCGTTTGTGTGATTTTTGATCTTTCCATTCATTCACAGATGCATTTGTTTTGCATGCACTGGCAGTTTTCCTGTTTGAGAGACTGCAGCAAAGTGCAACCCTAAAAGACCAAACTCATGGAGATGAGTATGTACAGATCTTGTGTCCTTGCTGCCTTGTGGAAAGAGCATCCTAAAACCAATTTGGGTCTCTGGAATGGTGAATTTCTGTCTCAGATCTTGAAACACACTTTGATCTGGATTGGTTTGGTTTTGGCTGGTTTTGCAGGGGGGATTTCTTTACGTTTTCACACAGAGCAAATGACTTGCTCTCAACATCCTGAACCATTTTGAAATGCTAAACCGAGATTCAGTTTCTGAAAGTGAACTCACCAAGTCATATCAGTTCACACTGAAGGAGCTTCTTTCTTAGCATATATTCACCTCTTCTCTTTTCTCTGTTTTTTTCTCTACCATTTTTTTTTGTTTGTTTTTCCTCTCAGGTGCCCAAATGAATTTACTGGTGATCGCTGCCAAAACTACGTAATGGCCAGCTTCTACAGTACGTCCACTACTTTTCTGTCTGTGCCGCAGTAGAAGCATGCTCAGTTGGTGCTGCTTTCTTGTTGCTGCATCTTTCCTCCAATTTATTTTTTTAATCTGTAACTAGATTTGTTGCCTAAGGCCTAATATTGATTGTCTCTGCCTGTTGCATGAAAATGATAACAAAAAGCAATTGCAAATTATAACAAAAAGCAGTCCTGGGATTGTTTGGTGTTGTGGTTATGGGGAAATGCTAGACTTAGGAATGCTGTGAAATTAACACTGAATGTGTGATAAGGACTCCCTGCTGATATCAAGCAGGAAAAGTACAGAAATCACATTTTGAGAGTCTCTCATTTTATTTGCCACAAAAAGCTTATGAGTCGTGATATAGGACAGCACTCTCTCAACCAAAGGATGGGTAGCCAGTCCTCTGCTTATATGTGAGATTTGCATTTGGAACTAGAGGTTAAAGGCAATTGAGGAGCTTGCATAATTTCTAATGAGCACTTGCCAAACAGGATCAAAATGTCCTTCCACTGCATTGTCCAAGCTTCAGTGGAAAGAGCATAGAAAGAGAAAGAAAAGAGGGAGAGATGACTTAAACAATGGGATCTGATATCTTTTGGGTATACTGTGGGTACAGGTGCAAGAGATTGAAGATTAATTGACCAAATGAAAGTATCAGACACGCACATACACAGACTGGTAGAATCAGCACTGCAGTTGCATCCCATAAGGTTTCCCGTGGAGGAATGGGCTAATTATTATTACTTGACAGGGATGTAGCAGAAGGTACACTCTATATTTATTTTCTCTCATTGGCTATAGCAAAGTCAAAGGTAACATATAAAAAAATTGCTTGGACCTTACAGTTAAATGCATATATACTACTCACAATCAATTGTTGCTGGCATCAGAATGTACTGTGATCTAATCACAGTATTATAGAAACTATTTTTTTTTTTTTGATGGATTACTTGCCAGCACTGAAAGACTACCTTATGCTACCTTAATTTAATTTCCATTGGTACAGTGGACAAAAAGCTGTAAGCATGTGCTGGACATTTTGGAGCCTGAAGAGATGTACAGGTTTTCTCTTATACTGATGGACCAAAAACATCCATACATAATTCATGCTGTCCGTCATGGAAGCTACCCACATAAATCCCAAGAGTGCTGACTGGAGACCAGACCTTCCAGCACTCAAGTGTGCATTTTATCCCATTTTAAAAGCTTTATTAGTATGAGTTATTTTAAAATGTCTCTGGTAACTATGGATCTAAAATTTTTTATGCTCTTACAGTATTGTTTACCAAATGTTAGATTTAGGTGGCCTTTTCTGTGGATTATGGTGAAAAGTGCAGTTAAGATTTTCTGATCTTAGAAGAATAATTTAAAAGGAGGGGGTGTAAAAATATGAGATCCATTGTTTGCTGCTGAATTTTATCTGAAAGCTATAGAGGAATTGTATGTTGATTATAAATTCATTTTCCAACCCAGGAGAAAAAAAAAAAAAAAAGGTCTAGGTGGATTTTCCTTCCATTGTTTTTCAGTTTCCTAACCCTGGTTGGGATTTTAGGCACCAGATTGAGATTTGAGATTTTCTGAAGTTACCTCCATGGAAAAGGCGTAGATGCCCTTGCCTTGCTGCAAGAGTTACACACAGTTACTAGCACTTAAGCTGGTCAAGCCCTTCCTCTCCTTGAAATGCAGAGGCAGGAGAGCACACCACTACCTACCTTAGGCCACTCTGAGAGCCCCAGTCAATGGCTATGAAACTCTGGCACTTTTGCCTGCCCTGCATCTACACTGCAACATCTGATTTCTTATACTGCTAAAGAGCTTGAAATGACACTTTTGGAAAGGGTCCATTGGGGGCACATTTATATTTTAATTAAAAAAAAAAATCAGTGAAAAAGCATTTCTATTACTTTTTATTATTACACCCAAAACAGACAGGAGCATACTATGTAACAGAGAACTTAGAATGAGTTCTCTAAAGGCAAATATTGCATCTGGGGCTTAAAGCCAAGCTCATATTTTACACCAAGTGTTGTGGATGATTAAGTTAGCTCTGTAGATGCAGCTTTTGCAGAGTACAGAGCAAACTGGGATGCTAAACAGCATAAGTGCCAGTAGGAAACAAAAGTGTATGTGTGAACTATACAGCGCTATCTAGTTTCACTTGCTTTCAGAAGGGTCTTTCTTCATTTGGAAAGAAAGAGTCAATAGGGTTCCAAGCCAAGTGTGCCTACCAATGAGCTGCTACTATCTTAATTTGGCTGTTAAAGAAAATTTGTCTTCAGAAATTTGCTCTAGAGTTGTTACTTGAGAGTTCCAAAGTTACTGGGCTGAGGATCTCTTGCCAGATCAGAACAAGGCACCACTGGGCGTTCTGGAAATGCCCAGTCCCAACAGAGTGCAAGGCTAACTGGCTTATCTTAACTCATCTCAGGAGCCTGGCTGGCAGACCCTGCAGTGTCCTTTCCTTGAGCACAGCAGTCACAGCTGCTACCAGGTGTGCTACTGTGCTTTTTTGCTGTGACTGCTTTGACTTTGAGCCTTGTAATCCACCACTGGTCCATAAGACAGCAGAAGACACTTTATTGTTGAAAAAATACATCTGTTCCATACAGATATATTTGCTGTATCTGAATGCTCACACATGCACTCCCTTGAAGTCAAAGAATCAAGGCAAATGGAGGAGAGCAAAAGTAATGAGTTAAGATTAAAAGTTTGGAGTAGTTTTTGTGTAGTTAGGCATGAGAACTCTTATAGCAACACTGTGCAGAATGGGATAAGACACCCTGGTAAAACCATGAATTAACAGAAGGTTGAGGAAACCTGTCTTGAGTTTAATCACAGGTAAACCCTTTGTCCTGTCAAGTGCCGCAGATGGACCAGCGACCCCACCCAAAGGGCCAATGGATTGTTTACTTCACTAGTTAATAATTATATATATATAGTGAATTTAGAACTGTTTGGCGGCATGCTGTGGGCCTTCTTGGGCATCAATTGAACATGGTCCATGCCTTCCATCAGCATGGGGCTCCACTTTAAGCTGTGTCCATTTCAGCTCTGCCATCCCTGATGAGCAAGAGGGACTGTACCAAGAGGCGCAGAAGGAATTTTCTGTTTAGATGATAGCCCCTGCCTCATATTGTCACAGTCAACCTGGCTGAGGCGTTAAAGGAGGCAAGAGTTGAGAAAAGTTTCAGTATTCTAGAAGGATGACAAAAACTGCAGTTACTGTGTGATGGCCTTGATTTTTTCAGTCTTTTCATATAAACTACAGATCTTCAAAAGTCTGATTTTAGCTATTCTACTACTTCAGTATTTCTCATTTTCTACAGTTTCTTAAGTTGTCACATCTGTATGAGGATATTAGACAATCCTACCTGAAATTTTCATTTTCTAAAGCCTTTCAGCACTCTAAATTGTACACTTTATGTGCTGAGACCAAGAGTCCTAAATGATACAAACAGATTTGAAAAATGCAGTTGTCCATCCATTTCTCAATGTTAAAAAAGAGAGATTTGCACTATAAACTTCTCAGTTAATGTTCAGTAAGTTCCAAAATTGCTGTGATATGATACTTCAGTTATGAAAGGACAAATTTTTCTCTGGGACTCAAACCAATGTCACTTTTACAGGAGCCATAGGACTTAACACATCAAGTTCAAAACCAATTTTGCAACATGAGTAATGTTGAAATGAGCCAGATTTTGGATTCGAAGTAGATTCTAAATGTCACAAAGAGACAATATCCCAATCGCTCAAATAGAAATGGCTGACATGCAGGGCCTCTGCTCTGTGGTAGTTTAGGAGATTTTAGTTCATTTTGAATTGAAATACCTGAAGAAGAATTTAAATTTTTTTAGAATTTGTCATTACTCACAAAAAGAAACACAGCACTTTAATGCTTGAGAGTTGAACTCAATCTCCCTGAACCTCTCTCCTGTTGCAGTTGATCCAAATGGGTCATTCCTTTGTCAGGTGCAAGGTCTCTACAAAAACCAGTGGGTGTGCTCACGCCTCACTGGGGCACCATGTCTCCAGGCTGCCCACCCACCTGAATCCATACAGTAGCCACCCCCAAGCCTTGTGTGCCCAGCAGCTGTGGCACACCACTTACAAACAGAGAATGCAGTTCTGGAGGATTCTGTTCCACATTTCCGGCACCATCCTCTTGTTCTGTAAATCCAGCATCTCAGCAGCCTACAATATATCCAACAGGTTGTAGTTTTAGATCAGTTTGGGGGAAAGAACTTTCTTCCTAAGTAATTTTTTCTGCAATACTCCCATGTCGCCCCAGTCACAATCAGAATGAAAACTGAGTTGTTAAAAATAATTAATTGTATTTATTCTTAGAGCACCTAGAGACATATATTCAATAGAAGCCACGCTGCATGTAAAAAGTATGCAACAATATAAGTCTAAGTAGGAAAATATCAAAAATAATCTGTTTATAAAGTGTTGGGATAGTCTCCTTATCAGGTCTAAAGAATGTAACTAGGAATACTGTAGATAAGTAAGAGCTACATAACATCTAGGTTTGAAAAAGCAATGCATGTTTCTTCAGCATGTTTTCTTGTTAGGCATTTCAGACAGAATATATTCCCGTCTTAAATACCAACTTCATATTGAATTAAATGAAATAGAAACTGCATGATATGAATGACTTCCCTAAAATTAAATTACCTTCAAACTAGGTGTCTTACCTATAAGCAAGGATAATTACAGCAATATATATGCATGGGCATGTCATTCATTTTATTGAAGACTTAATCAAGCTTTCTATGCAACTAATGTATATCATTAGCAGAGTTGAGCTAGGCATGTGATACTGGCTCTTTAGGAAGAGACCTGGATGGGTTCCAACTTACTTAACCCTTAAAATGTTACTGATTGGCAACAAGGAATTGACATTCCCCATGTGTGGAAACGACATTAACAAATCCATTTGCCGTGAAAATTGACATTGGATTTAAATTTTGCAGCACACAAGAACAAAAAAGGGAAAGAGCTACCATGACTGTGGTGTTGGCCCCATGGGAAGGGTCTCCTAGGGTACCTGATGGTGGTAAACTTGTGTTCCTCCTTACCCCCAGCTGCTGGGGCCTGGAACTGGTGATTTAGGCATGTGGTTTGTGTAAACAGATCAGGCCCTGCACCCCAGGGTCCATTCAGCTGGTCAGCAAGTTGTTCTGCCAAGGCAGCACAGTGCAAAGACAGGGAAGAAGATGTTGGCTCCTCATTTTCCAGAAGCCAGAGGCCTGCTGCAGTCAATTTGAAAAGCAGAGGACTCCCACTGCTAAGCAGTGCCAGCCACCTCCAGGTCACAACCTGTAGGAGCAAGGATATACATTCTGGGGACAGAAGCAGGGCCAGAAGGCAGAGCAATGCACAGCCCATTTGCAGGGGTGTACTGCCCTTTGTAGAGCATCCCTTTGCTGTCATGTCCCATGTGAAACCAATCAGCCATTGCACATGGCATGCTCAGGCCATAGCCCTGTTCATCTCAGTAAGATCTTTAAGGGTTAATGGTTCCTGCTGTGTTCCCTGGACTGATGCTGCTCAGATCCCTGATATATACATATTTTTGTGTATAATTCTTGCCGAAGGTCTGGTCACATAGCTTAGAAAGATGCTCTTGAGCACTGCCCACGTAACCATGCACCCCTGTTTCATGTGCAGACACAGAATAGCTGTAATTCTCATATGTAATTTATTTTTAAGTACAGTGTATTGCTCTTTTCTGAAACTTTTTCCTTTTTCTTTCTTTTTTTTTGACAACTTTCTGCATTGGCAGAGCATCTTGGGATTGAATTTATGGGTATGGACCAATCATTCCTTTTAGCCTGCAGAATCTAGACTCTGAGAGATAAACCCCTTTTTATTTTTTTTTTCTCCACCTCCCCTTTTCAATTCCTAACCAATTTCTTTATGCTTTAGAAGGGATCATACAGCTATAACAACAAACCTTGTCAAAGTGTTAGTGGAGATCAGTTCATTAAAATGGTAGTAGTGATAGGATATTCCAGACCTAAGGAGTTCTAGGAATTACTGAAGTGATAATAACGTAGTGTACATTTCTTTTTCTGCTGTATAGTGTTGACTAGTTTTGACATCTGCTTTTGGTGAGTTCTTCTAGGGTTGCCAGATCTTGGAAACACTGTAAGTGTTAAGCAAAATGACTAACTAGTATATTAAAAAAGAGAAACTTTTATGGCCACTTAAAATTCTGCAAATTTACAGTTTTGAGTTCTGCTTTTCAAGTAAAGTTTTATGTCCAAACTCACATCTAGATGGTTACACATCATGTGTAAATCAGTTGCCTAGACATATATGTAAATGATATGCATATATCAATTCCTTTCCAGGTCTGTAAATTCAAAGTGGACTGAAAGTTATTTAGGAACTTAACAGAAGTTTACAGCTAGATTCCAGATCCTCGAGTCAGCAAATATATTCTAAAATATATAGAATATATTTCTAAAACTAGAGTTAATAAGAACACTGGTCGTGAGTACTATTTTCACACTTCAGCTTCAAATATAATAGAAATAGATCTTTTAAGTCTTATTCATTAATAGACTGTACTTATCTGGCAAGCTATTTGCATTCAAGGTACAAATAGTATATTTCTTGAAATTGAACTTGAAATTCAGGTCAGTTTTAGTTTGGAATCTCCTAAAATTGTTGGTAAATGAGAAAAGCAAGGTGGTGAGGCAGTTTTAATTCACCTTCATATTAAAAACGTCATTAACTTAAGCTGTGAACTGTGCAAAACCCATTACAAGTCCAAATTTTAAAAATCACTCACAACCCAGCTTATTTTTGTAATTATTATCATATGGTAGCATTAATTCCCACTCATAAGCAGTAGATTGTAGTGGAAGTTATATGGCTACTTTAACATATGGGGAGTTAAATTAAAATCCTCTAAAAAACTTTATATGTGAAATTACATCAGCTAAACAACGTCTTAGAATTAAATTCTTTTAAAAATCTCCAGAGATCTGTAAGAAAAAAAACCTTTTAAACAGAGCAAATTTAAGACTTTATATATCATCAATTATGTATAAATTAGAGTGATGTGAAATTAATTGCATAATATGCATATTTGAAAGGCTGCACATTTAATATCTTCAGTTAAGTCTTATTTTGATTTGATTTGATTTGATTTCATTTGATTTGATTTGATTTGATTTGATTTGATTTGATTTTCCTAGCATTCTGTAGGAGAAAAAATTATTGAAATTATTTTTAGTACTTAACAGATTAAAATCTTTTCTAAAGTCTCACTGCACGTACAATTCTTTACAGACTTTCCTGCAAGGCTGCGATAAATGCTTTTCAAGATAATTTGATCAGCATGTGTTATTTAGCTGGGTGTCATTAACTGACTCCGTAAATGTTAACACAAGTCACAGAGAGAAGGCAGTTTTGGGGCAAGATGTGGTATAACCATAAGTGCCCCATAGGAGTTCTACGCAAAACTCTTTTTGGCCTTAAACATAGAGTCCAAGGCTCGTCGTTGGGATGCCATCTGCAGAGTCTTCAGGATCTCAGTACTGTCCCAGCCACCAGCATCCCCTGTCACCCACACTGGCCCTTGCAGAACACCAAGGCATCCCCCACTTGGCCCCTGCTGTCCCCTGCCAGCCAGGAGCACGGCCAGGTTTACATGAGAGCTTGCTTGTTTGCTGGGCATGACATGCCCAGGAGCATGTGCCCTCCTAGGCAGACCCTGCCTCCAGGGTTTGAGGGAGGGCACGGCAGCACCATTGTTCATGCACACCATGTCAAGCTGCATTGTCCTTAGTGTCTTCTTTCAAAGGACATAGGCGGGAACAAAGGCTATGAAAGCAGATCCAGAGGTTAAATTTTCCATGCCCAGCAAAACCTACCGCTCCCAGCAGATGTGCTGGTGCTAGGAGCATTGCTCAGGGCTGCACCCACAGCCCTGCTCCCTCTCTGCATCCGCCATCCCCTGCAGTGAGCCAGCACACAAAAACATTCCACACATAAGCAACAAGCCTTAGCCCCCTGGCAAACTCAGTCAGGCCATCACTAGCCATCTGCCCAGCTCATTTGCAAGAGCCTCAGCCCGCAGCAAACCTCCTGGAGTCAGTGCAATTTTTCCTTCAGTATAAACAACTGAGCAGAGTGTCCACTGTTAATTAATCTTCTCCCTCCTCTCCCTTGCCCTCCAAAACAAAGGGTTGATATGTCATTATTCATTTTGCTTTTCTGAGCTAACAGCTGCCAGCATGACAATAAAAAAAAATAATAATTCAAAGCATTTCAAATTAGCCCCTAAATTGCTTAGCACAATTCTCCTGTTTCCTGTGACACCGTTGTAATACACCATTTCCATGGCTAACTAATAAGCGCTTTCAGAAGGGGCAAAAATGGGAAGGGGATCAAGTACCACTAACTAGCCTAGGTGAGGAGTTATGCTGTATGAGAAATCCCTTCACACTCTGCTTCAACCTTTTTCTTTGTCCCCAAGCATTTCTTCTCTCTGTTTTTTTCCAGTTCCAAGCATGCTGTGCCAGGCCTGCAGTTGACTTCTCTACCCTTTTTATACTGTCTTTCCCTATATTTCACCTTCCTGTTTTTCTTTGTCGTGATTTGGTTTTGTTGGAGTTTCAACCCTTTCTTCCTTCCCTTTTTCAACTTACTCGGAGTTATATTTATTTAATACATTTTTGCAGCATCTTAGTTTTACCAAACTACTTCTTCTCTCCCCTTCCCCCTCTTTGTTAATAATTAGTGCTATTAATTTTGTCTGACAGTGCTCATGACCTGTTTGCTGGTGTTTGTTTTACAGTGGGTTTGGCTTGTAGGACAAACTTGTTCCATGGTGTGGTGCATTGTATCAGAGAAATTAATTTATTTTTGCTATTTCGGTTGTTGCATGGAGTATTTGCCACTTGACTACAGCAATTTTAAAACAAAACTAGACACGCTCAGGAAACACATTGGAGGGAAGACTGCTCACTGTTCAGTAAGGAGCATTTTCCCCTCAACTGGTATGTTATTTATGACAGTACATCATTTGGACAGAGACATGTGGCACGTATGAGAGATACTGTGCGCCTCTGTACCTCTTGGTAAATTGCTCCAGAGATTTTACATGCTGATGTAAGTCCCTTCCAGCAGGAATATTGCTGGCATTTATCCCAAAGGTAGTGCAAAGCTGTGCAGCTCAAATTCATTAATTTATTTTTAATCACCTGCTGGTATTCTGACTGTGGTCAATATTGCAGATCACTGTTGGTCTGTCTGTTTAATCAAAAATAAGACTTGAGTAAAGCTAGACACCCGTTTTCATCCTAACAGCAGGAATGCAAATCCACATCTGTAAATGGTCAACACAGAATGCGCTTCTGTTTCAGAGTTCCTTACGTAACATTACCCCAGCAGAGCACTCAGCAATGCTCTCCACCAAGCATAAGCGAGGCTGGAAAGCATCCGTAGCTCTATGCCAAACATTAGCAGTGCTACTAGCACCTTTATAATGATGAAATATCTCCGATGAATGAGATCAGTGACAAGTTGTCATCACTGAGCAAACTGCCACCCTAGGTAGAGAGTTCTTTTGTTGGTCACAAAGGGATACAAGTTGAAACTCCACATTTCTCTCATACAAGGCACTGCTGGTTGTTGATATTGCTGTGTTTTAGGAGGAGCACTGAAGAAATACTCTGAATTTTATGACCAGAGGTCAAAACCTGTCTTCATTTTCATTGGTGACATAGTTACAAGCCAAGCTCATGTCTCAAATGTAGAAGAGTATTTTGAAATCTCTCCTGCAAAGACAGCTGAGATATAAATTGAGATGGGACCAGAGGGATATTCGATATGAAAACAATCCAAAAAAGATAATAACAAAATAAATTTCTCATAAGACCTGTAAAAATGGCTTTCATTCCAGCTGTCTTTGCAAAACTTTCAAAGCATTTGCAAATTCATGTTATTACCTTACCACGTTGCATTTTTATTTCCAGCAAATGCTGTATTTGTCAATTGTGAAGTTGTTTCTTAGATATTATTCTCACTGACTTTAAAAAAAAAAAGTGACTTTTGACTGTAATTGATCTCATCCCCAGTACTGTGTTAAGAGTTTGTGGTGTCGTCCTGTTCTCCTTGCAGTCAATAATGAGTCTGCCTGAAGTGTGGTGGCTGTGTCTCGGTGTGGCTGTGTGAATCTGTGCGGTGGTTTGTAGCATGCCAGCTGTTGACTGTGTGCTCCTTGTCTAGCCATCCTCCATGTTGTGACTTTCTTTGTTTTTGTCCCTTTCTAGAAGCTGAGGAACTGTACCAGAAACGGGTGCTGACCATAACTGGCATTTGCATTGCTCTTCTAGTAGTTGGCATCATGTGTGTGGTGGCCTACTGCAAAACCAAGTAAACTTTTCTCTTCTATTTTATATCTGTGGTTGTTGGTCAGGGCCTTCCCAGCTGACTGTAGCTTCTGTGGGCATAAGGTTGTACCTGTGTTTCTCCAGAGGTCAGCTTCAGAGACAAACTTGTGACTAGGGTGCTCTGGTCCAAGCCAGATGAGTGAAGGTTTCCATGTCCATCAAGTGCAAAAATAAGACAGATATCTGAAAACTTTCTCAGTCCTCAAATGTAATTTGCAATTTTTTGTCATTGGTTGGTTGGTTTTTTTCTATCATCAACAGCTGAAAAGGAACAAACTCCAACACAGGAATCATGTTGCTCTCCAGCAGTAAATTTTATGTATAAGCCTAATTTGTTTGTACTTGAGACAAGATTAATGGTCCTAAAAGTTACTATTCACCAAAGGCCAAAAAACTGAACACAAAAATGCTCTCAATGCAAATGTAGGCATTTAAATGCATTCTGTGAGTCTCTAAATTACTGCGGGTGAGTCTCAAACATGCACGAGGTACCCTGGACTATAAATTACGCAGAACGTCAGCAAATTTCTGCTGCCAAAACTTCTGGCTGTTCTTATAAATCTGCCCACCAAAACACAGAAAACCCTTATCATAAATATTCCACATTCGTACAAACATGATTTACTGTTTCAGGGCCTGATTGGCAGTTGGGTTGTTGGTTTTTGTGTTGTAATCCTCACCAATAATAGATATGTTAAAAGTGGGGAAGGAGAGAGATAATTTGTTCCTCTCAGTGAGAATCCAGACACACACACACAACTGTTCCCACCCACAACCTCGTGCCAGTGGTCAATGGGGAACAACTGAAACAGCAATAAAAAATCAGATAATTACTGCTTTTAGAAATTGCATCCCCATGTATTTCAACAACCATTTCATCAGGATCCTGAAGTATGCTTTTCTGTATAAAGAGACTCATCAGGGGTCTGGATGCTTTGTTTGCCCCAGATATTAGCAATCACTGAGAACCAAAAGTTAAATGTTTTCAAACACAGCTGATGAGAGGACCCCGCCATGTCGTGATCCTCCAAATGCAGCAGTGATGCCAGACTGGTATCTGTGAGGTGATTTGCATATGTTTTTTTTTCCCTAAATAGGGGAAAACTCAGAAACCACAAGAAATCCTGGAGTGTTATTAGGAGAATAACCAATGTAATAGCTTAGATTTTGTTGGTCTCAGCATTTTGTTGGTGTTCATCTGGCAAGAAATACTGCTGATCAATTGCCAAGGCAGTATCTTCAGACACTGAGTCTTAATTCAGAGGTACCTTATTTGCAAGTTATTTACATGAAGGGAAAAGCTTCTTAAGTGAAGTACACACTAGCTTTTCCATTATTCTTTCTTCTCGGTTTTGTGGAATAATTTCTTTTTTTAGTTAGTATCCTTTTACTGGAGGACAAATGGCACAGACAGAAGCATGCAAATTCAAATACATTGGTTACTGAAGGTAGGAAGTAATGCATTTTTCTAGGGATGGGTTCCCAGGTTGTATGTGTCAGGATTTCAGTCCTGTAGATGACAGACTCAAACTCCTCCCAGAAACCCACTTTCTCTGCCACATTAAGGAATGCAGGTTGTTCTCAGCTCCCAAGGTCTCCAGAGTCTCATGAAGGGGAGCTGTGAAATCAAGTTAAAACCTTGCTTGAGTGTTGCTTCTCAGCCCAGGCAGTTCTTCGGTAGCTGCTCAAACATCTCCTGGCACTGCACTCTCCATACACCTTAACCACTTACATGTCCTGAGATGATGCGTGGTTGGACTACAGACTATATCCTTCTGAGACAGAAGCATTTCCAAGACAGATATAGCTGCATATGCCATTCATGTGATGTGATATAAAGTAAGCATTTTCCACTATCCAGGCACATATGCACAGAGAAAATACGTAAAATCCTCTGTGACAAGTAATATTTTCATTGTATTTAAGCTTTCATGGCTATCAAGCTTCAACACATTTATTACTCTCCCTCACTCCTCCTTTTTGTAAAGCTTGGAATGATCCCTTTGAGTTCAAAACAGGTTTGAAAATAGTTCTATCATACACTGTCCTACCCTGCCAGCATTATCTGCACTTCTGCATACAGGTCAGGGAATTGTATGTATTTTAGCTTTTGCCACAGCCAAAGTTATATGCATTCCACAGTGTGTTGTAGCCTGCATCCTCCCTTCACTTCCCCAGATGCTGTGAAAGTATGGTGGAAGTTCTCCGATGAGACAGAACTGGGTAATATTGATAAATTAGGTCTGAAATTGAATAGCCCTTTATAGTGTTCTATTTAGTGTGTTCTGTATAGTCTTTACAGTGTCAGGTTTTACTATGCTGTAAGTTTTGTTGCTGACAGCTTGTAATGATCTCCTGAAAAGTTCTTCTGAGGAGAGCTGAAAGGATTACAGAATCACAGAATTATTTAGATTGGAAAACATGCTCAAGATCAAGTCTGACCTTTGACTAACCACCACTTTATCAATTAGACCATGGCACTACGTGCTATGACCAGTAATTTCTTGAACACCTCCAGGGACAGACCACCCCCCTGGGCAGTCTATTCTAATGCTTAACAACCCTTTAATTGAAGAAATTCCTCCTGATGTCCAGCCTGAACCTCTCCTGGCACAGCTTGCGGCCATTTCCTCTTGTCCTGTTGCCTGTTGCTACTTGCCTGAGAGAAGAGGTCAAACCCCACCTGGCTACAGCCTCTTGTCAAGGAGGTGTAGAGAGGGATAAGGTCACTCCTGAGCCTCCTTTTCTCCAGGCTAAACAACCCCGGCTCCCACAGCTGCTCCTTATAGGACTTACATGTTATTAGAAAGTGGGGAAACAACAGCTAAGGACAGGACACAGAAGCATCAAAGCCAGTCAGAGATTATGTCATTAGTACATTAATAGTTCTGCTAAATGCATTAGCAGCCATGGCATCCATCTAGTAATCATTAGGTTCCAGAGCAAATCCAGCGCTGCTGAAATGAAACCTTCCAGAGCTGCCAGGAATTCTGCAGGCTCAGGCATATCTCATATACTCCCACTCTGGATTTCTGAGGCTTCCTCTGCACTCTTCACCTCTTTAACACATCTATGTATTTGAAGTACACTGTTGAGGTAGGGGATGAATCCCACCAAAAAAATGTGTAACTGCCACATCACAAAGACCATGTTCCAGTGTCTGCAAGCAAGCCCTGAGGCACAGACACCTCAGCTTCCTGTGGTGAACAGAGAGGCGTAACTCGATGGGCTGTCAGAAACCTTGCCTTGGCCCTTGTGAGGGTGTCAGGGTGACTGGGTTAAAATCTCTCCCCCTCCCTTATGAGTGTAGAAAAGAGCTCCTCCTGAGACAGAGCATTGCTTAGAAATGGCTTCCCTTTTCCTCTCACTTATTCCCATCCCCCTGTGTCCTGCTGACTCCTGGAAGGGATCCCAAATATCCTTCCCCCTGTGCAGATCCCCACAGCTCCAGCTGCAATTAGACCTGTGGTTTTCAGAGTTACTCTGAGCTCTTGCAGCAGTGGAGGAAACTCTGGCAAAAAAAGGAATGTTATATTATTATCACCAACATCAACATACTGAAAGGTGCAGCTGCTTTCCTTTTGTCTATTAAAATTGTTTCCGTGTTTCATGCACAGGAAGCAGAGGAAAAAGTTGCATGACCGCCTTCGGCAGAGCCTGCGCTCGGAAAGGAACAATGTGATGAACATGGCCAACGGGCCACACCACCCTAACCCACCTCCGGATAATGTCCAGCTGGTGAATGTAGGTTTCATTGCCCATGTTTCAGCCTAGGCTGCCAGTGCCACAGGAAAATTCACCCATAGCTTTTAAACATCTACCTGCTGCAGGCTGGTGACTGATTTCTCTCGGCTTTCTCCACACCGAAAAAATTGCTACCACAAACTACTGCCATTTTCTCCATCAGAGAGCAGTATTTTTGGTGTATCTGATGATAATGGGGGGCTGCCTTTCCATGTGTCTATCTATTGGGACTTCTTGTTCCCTTGTTAAATACATATTTATGCCTGGATTGGGATGCAGACCTTTGTTACTTCCCTCATTTGTCTCCTCCTATTTTGAGTCTAGATGGGCTGTGTGCGCAGAGGTGTACATGAATATGCTTAAGTGTGTCAGTATGGTTTCTGCATGTATTTGACAAAATTTGTGCTTTGGCACACGTAAAAGACTGAAATCTGGGAAGGAGGGATTGGGAATTACGTCTACAAATGTGCTGTGAATTACAGTTTGTAAACCTGAGATTTGTCTGGGTTTTTTCAGCAGTACGTTTCAAAAAATGTAATCTCCAGTGAGCATGTCATTGAGCGAGAAACAGAGACCTCGTTTTCTACAAGTCACTACACCTCAACAACACATCACTCTGTGACGGTCACCCAGACACCCAGCCACAGGTACTGGAAAGGGAAGGCAAATGGTAGCTGTAATATCTAATCTGTTGCTGTTACAAAACCAAAAAGATGTGTAGAACAACAAACCAGGGAAAATCTATGCTCCCTTCATAGTGTTTTCATTTTAAGACTAACAATTTTTGTGATGTCATATCACCTAACTAATTATCTTCCCAGGAATTTACAAAGAGCTTTATGGTCTGAATGGTGTCTCAATACTGTCACAGTGAATTTTAGTATACACAATTTGCTAAATCAGTGGCAGTTCTGATGACTGGAAAGCCCTTCTTCCCTCTTCTTTTATCCATACATGCAAAATGACCTTGATGCTTGTGAATTTATACAATTCACTAAACTCTGTAGCCCCAGTCACCCAACCAAAGGTTGTGCTGCAAATACTGAGTGGCAACAGAATCCCTCCTTTCCCTGGCTAAACTTCTGCTCATACACCTTTGCCACCAAAAACCCCCTCTCATGCTCCCCCTTTCTCATTTCCTGGTTTCTGCTCTCCAGCTGGAGTAATGGCCACACTGAAAGCATCCTCTCTGAAAGCCACTCGGTGCTCGTCAGCTCCTCCATAGAGAACAGCAGGCACGCCAGCCCAGGAGGGCCCCGGGGCCGCCTCAACGGCATCGGTGGGCCACGGGAAGGCAGCAGCTTCCTCCGGCATGCGAGAGAGACCCCCGATTCCTACCGAGACTCTCCCCACAGTGAAAGGTAGGACACACCACCTCATTGCTTCAGCTGGCAAGGCCTGGTGGTCCCAGATGGTTTCAAAGCTTGGGAGCACAGAGAAAATGCAACAGTGCAGCTGTTCATGTAGGGCATACATCTCCTTATTTGTAAAGGCGGAGAGCTTAGTAGTAGTTTAAACTCTACCAAAAGCATTTCTTCCCTTCTTGCCTCTGCTGGATTTATTCCTATTAGCCAGCAGTTCACACTTGGAAAAGCTCCATTGGAGTAATTAGTCAGAAATTTTCACGGCAAAGTGTAAACAGAACTTTGCCTAATTACCAGTTTCTTAGAAGATAAAAGTGAGAAAACTGAGAGATTTTGCGGGGAGAAAGTAATGTATTGACCCACAGAAGGAAGGCACTAAGGACTCCTAAGCAGTTTAGAAATTACGCCACCACCTACTTTCTGGAGAATTCCAGCTCCTAAAGCCTTTAAAATTCCCCCTTAACCCTTTATTAAATAAAGGCAAGGAACACAAAGCCAGAAGGACTCAGGTCATAAATCAGGAATAGTTATAAATAAAACTGGCCAGGAGTTTTCCAACCAAGTAATTTTTTTTCTCTGAAAAGGCTAGTTCATCAGTTGCTAAGGTCTGTCTAGAAGTGCATCAGTTGCAAAAAAGCTTTTACTGAAAAAATCCTTCTCAGGTTTAGGCTACCATTCTACCTCAAGATGGCCCCAGAATAGCAAAAGAAAGACTGAGGAGAAACAAGACATTTAAAGAGAACTTTGCTCCCAGAAATCATGGGCAGAAGAAAAGGAAAACAAAAGGTTATGGACCAGTTCTCTGAGCACTTGAAAATCGCAAGGGCTTTTGCCTTGTGGGGTGCCCATGATGTCAAAAACGTAGCCAGGCAATCCCCAAGGAGACTGTGTTTGTAGGAGACAAATTGTGGTTTTCAGAAAAATTAATGTGCAAGTACAACAAACACCATTTCTGTGATACTCCCTCTGCCACACAAGCAACTGCTTAGCAGCAAGGAGAGAGCCCACTGAGGAAGGACCCTGAGTATAGTACCACTAAGGACAGTATACTAGCTTTCTCCTTAAAAGTTACGTGTTATTTACCATGGAATTTAATTTTAAGACCTATGGCTCACATGACATAAACAGCCATGGCTCCAATCCAGCAGAGCACTTTGACAAGATTATCTTTAATCGTGCAAGTACGCCCATTGAAATCAGCAATATTACTCACACGGGTAGAGCTCAGCATGTACTTAAGTGCTTTGCTGGATCAGGACCTGTAACAGTAAATACCATGTTGTCTCCTGCCTGGGAACCAAGCAGGATGCACAGCCACACGCCTGCTAGTGGTGAGTATTACAGCTTAGTATATTTGGGCATCTGCATGTGAGAAGAACATTCTTGCTATCTGCCTGCGTTGCCTGGGACACCCAAAGCAGCATTCTAATATAAACTGTTTAGATTTAATTTGGGGGGGTGGAGTGGGAGGAGCATATTCCTTTCTATTTCACTGAGAAGAAAGAAGGCCTTTCATCAATTATTATGTCTCTTGAAGGTTGTACTACAGGTGAAAAGCAGCAACATTTCTGTGGTAATTCATCAGGCATTGACAGCCTAGCCTGTGCCCGAAGTGATCATGAATTTGGAACATGGGAGATGATAGTTCCCTGGGCATTAATTGCAAGCCTCATCTATTTTTAGCAAGCAGAAAATACATGGCCAATTGTTCCTGTGATTGACTGTGTGTATGTGTGTATATAAGGGAGAAAATGAGAGTTATTTGGAACTAAAAATTACTCAGAAACATGAAGGCATGTAGGAGCTGACAAATTACTTCCTGAAGCCATCAAATGGTGCTGTGCTATGAATTGGTAGAGCAAAGCTGTACTCCCTCAATTTTGAAATGAAATTGAATAGACATTACAAGGGGTTCTTTAGCAGTACCCCATCCAGTTGCTGCATCCCATGCCCTGCCACCTGTGTACATAAGCAGAGGGCACAAGCAGTTTTATCTTGGATGTCCTTCCTACAGGACAGAAGATCAAAAAACACAATGTCTGCACAAAAGGCTTGACTATATAATGAAGCTGGCAGCATATAACTAGTCAATGCTTGCTGGATGGCCATGGATACACTCTGATCCCCTTTCACTGAGCCAGCATAGTTGGCCGTGAAGCTGGATAAATCAATCACCTTTTAACCTTCCTTTCAGGATGGGCTAGAGCTGCACAAGTTCAGCTCCTGAGCCTCAGATCGTAGAGAGCAGCTAGTTAGCACTGCCCTGTTATGCTGTAGGGGAATACACCAGAAATGTGTGAATGCACAACACTCCAGTATGAGTAACTTGACACTGTTGGAAGCATGTACAGTACATTGAACACATTTAATCAACTCAATGCGTTAACTGAACCAGTTGTAGCTAAAATCCAGTTTGTCATGAAGACATATATCCAACAGTGTACCAGCTGGGAAAGTAGAAAGGCTTCAGTTTTTCAGACAATGCCTATTTAAAAATGTGAAAGGGATTAAAAGCTGACTCATGGAAGGAGAAAAAAATTACTTCATTAATCCAATGCACAGACCTATTCGCTGCCCTTTGCTCAACCAACTTGATTAATTCCCATGCATAACTCCAGGTTTGTTTTTTTTCTTTCTCTTGTTCCTCCGTTCAGGTAAATCAATATGCAATCAATGTGCCTCTAGTGAAATCAATTTACGCTACTGCACATCTGTCCAGAATCTGTCCCATTTTCTCCTTTTTCCCGTAACTCCATTTTTATCAAGTGTAATATATGCAACTGAGTCATAGATTGGATAAGAAAGCTGGATTCAGATTTATTTTGGTAATTTCAGGCTGAGGTAAATAAATCACTGATGAAAAACTAAATAACTACATCAGTCATTGACATATATCTTTTCTCAACTGGCCTATGTAAGAGATGGAGTGTAGAAAGATTTTAACTTTGGACACAGATGAAATTCAGGCAGGTGAATTTAGGATAAGAATGAAAGCAAAGCCAGACTATGCAAAGTGTCATGCTGGGCACTGTGCTTTAGATCAAGTAGTTTTAGGCAGGTCCTCACCTGGCATAAATCCACATGACCTCATAGCAGGTCTACTGATTCAAACCAGTTGAGCGTCTCACATTTTTTGTTCTGTTTCTTTTGCAGAAACTCTGTAATGGGGCCTGAGTTTAATTTTCAGAAATCACTCCTGACCACTACCCTTCCCACAGGAACAGGGACAAATTTTGCAAAGAAATCATGGATGCTAGGCCAAATAATCCTGTCTTTCACATTTTTCCCATAGGAGGACAAATGATACTCTGTGTTTCTTTGCAGATAGACCTACCAGTCGGGGTAACTAGCATCCAAGGAATGGAGCAGCACAAAGCTCCTGCCATGGTGCTACAAATGCATCTCTGACTACCCTTAGTGATTAAAATTAGCAGAATCTGGTGCTAGTTTTAATCCAAACATTACTTTTGTCCTTAGCCTGAGACAGTCTGGTTGCCAGCAGAGGATAAACCCCCAAGAGGACTGTCCTTCATTTCCCTTCCTTTCCTTCCCCCTATCTGTTTGCATGTACCCCAGGTTCTGGTCAAATCCTTCCAGAAGTGCAGCAGCTGTTTTCCTTTTGAGAAAATACTTGCAAATGCATTTTGTTTCTGGCAGCCTGTCTGTCTCTGAATCCCATTCCTGGATTCATTCCAGAAAGTTATTCTGGCAAATAATTTACAGCATCTCCACGGCTCTTCTGAGGCAAACAGATCTGGGAGCTTTACTGTGCTCCTCCTGCTTTCAAATGTTATTGTCCAGAGTCCCAGAAGTCAGCAGTTTATAGGATTAATAGCAATAGGAAAGTTTCCTTAGTAGCCCTGTGCAGAGGATGCTGGGAATCATAAGGGATCCCTGCCATTTCTTTCCCAGTCCACATGAGCTGCTGTGTTCACAGGTCACCACCGCTGCTGCACTCGCAACCTTTCCCCATCTCTTTTCTTCAGGTATGTCTCAGCTATGACTACACCAGCTCGCATGTCACCCGTCGATTTTCACACTCCAACTTCTCCCAAGTCCCGCCCCTCCACAATGTCACCACCGGCTTCCAGTTTGACTGTCTCCATCCCTTCAGTGGCGGTGAGTCCCTTCATAGAAGAGGAGCGACCACTGCTCCTCGTGACTCCACTGCAGCTACATGAGAAGTATGACCACCATCTTCAGCAATTCAACTCCTTCCACCACAATGCCACCCATGAGAGCAACAGCCTGCCACCAAGTCCTCTGCGGATTGTGGAGGATGAGGAGTATGAGACCACGCAGGAATACGAACCAACACAGGAGCCTCCAAAGAAACTCACCAACAGCCGGAGGGTCAAAAGAACAAAGCCCAATGGCCACATTTCCAGCAGGGTGGAAGTGGACTCTGACACAAGCTCCGAGAGCAGCAGCTCTGAGACCGAAACCGAAGATGAAAGAATAGGCGAGGATACACCATTCCTGAGCATACCGAGCCCCGGGGTGACCAGTCTGGAGCCAGCCACTGCCTTCCGGCTGGCTGAAACCAGGACTAACCCGGCAAATCGCTTCTCCACACCAGAAGAGTTGCAAGCAAGGTTGTCCAGTGTGATAGCTAACCAAGACCCTATTGCTGTATAAAACATAAAACACATAGATTCACATGTAAAACTTTATTTTATATAATGAAGTATTCCACCTTTAAATTAAACAATTTATTTTATTTTAGCAATTCCGCTGATAGAAAACAGGAGAGGAAAAAAACTTTTATAAATTAAATATACGTATGTACAAATGTGTTATGTGCCATATGTAGCAATTTTTTACAGTATTTCAAAAATGGGGAAAGATATCAATGGTGCCTTTATGTTATGTTAAGTTGAGAGCAAGTTTTGTACAGTTACAATGATGGCTGTCCCACAGTATTTTGCAAAACCTTTTAGCCCTCAGTTGTCCTAGCTTTTTTGTGCACTGCATTATAATGACTGGATGTATGATTTGCAAGAATTGCAGAAGTCCCTCTGGTTGCTTGCTGTAGAATCCCCAGATCAGAAAGCCCTGTAATGGCACTCCCACCCTACTCCACCAGAAAAACACACAAATACACACACAAAGAGTCAAAAAGGAAAAAAAAAAAAAATTAAAAAAAAAAAATTAAAAGAAAAAAGAAAAAAAAAATTTTCTTATATGAGAACTTTTATTTGCTTTCTGTATATGAGATGAGTTTTGTCTGCTCTCTGCCAGCCAAAAGGTTTGCTTCTTTGAGCACTGGGATAATAGTAGATCCAACAGCATGCTACTATTAATTACAGCAGGATAACAAAAAACATACAAACAAAAAAAAAAGCGCCAACCTGCATTAAATAATGTTACTTATAGAAAGAAAGTAATACTGTGATTTTAAACCAAATATGTTATTAATCAGAGGTCAGCTTGTAATCACTAGGAGCTGCCATTTCATTATTTTCCAGATATTAATTGTTCTAGTTATCCCTTAGGAAATGGGTTTAAGTTAGCTGAGGCTTTGAACCCAATACTCTATCTAAACAA
>VZRN01004657.1:0-32632 GCA_013397935.1 Dasyornis broadbenti | reverse complement strand
AAAAGAAAAAAAAAAGAAAAAAAAAACATTTATATTAGTTTATGTTAATGGGGCAAATATAATAGCAGATATCTGTAACCAAGCAAGGAAGAGATCTAGCTGGAAAACAAATGCCACTAATAAAAGTGCAATCAGTTTTCACCTCTATTTTTTAATGTTGATTTCTAATACAAGATTTATCTTTTTGTTTCCCCTCAGTTTTCTTTCCCTTTTTCTTCTCCTCAGAAGGAACCCTGACAAGCTTCTAGCAATACCTTGTTAGAGTTGCTGTTGGAGTAAGGCTTACTCTTGGACACAGAGAGGCCTTCCAGGGAAGAACTTGATTTGCTGAATGGTTGAAAAGTGTAGGCATGTAGGAAGGACATAGCAGATGTATGGAGTTTATTTCCACTCACCTTAATTGACTCCATTACTTGGGTTGAGAGAGGCAAGGCTGATGCAGAGCCTGTTTATGAAGGCAAGGACACCATGTGGGTTACAGCCAGAGGAACCCAGGTGTGACTATTTGATATCAGTGTTTATATAGCCAGTGACAGTCTCAAAGCCTTTGACTAGTAATGAACAAGGATGCTGTCAGTGCTGGAGCAGATGAGTCCATCCAGACAGAAGCAAATGGCCTCTTTTGCACTGAATTCCTATCAGTTTAGTCAGGGTCACTCTGCCTCTTTTATTCTTTTGATTTTTGTTGTGTGTTCAGTTGGCACAGCATTGACTCAGGATTGATGTGGAAAACAAATGTTTTTCCTAGACTCTGGGGATTCTGAAAATGAGAACATATGTTTTACAGGTATTACTGAGCTCTAAATAAGAGCCCTGTCAAGAGAAAAAGAATTTCAGCCAAACTACACTCATCCTCTGGGCCACATTCTGGTCCCAGTTAAATGAAGAGAAATACGTCAAGGAAATTTTGTGAGATGCAAACCTGAGGAACTAAAGTCCCAACTCAGTAAATTGTTCAAGCATATGCTTATGCTAATCCCAGCAAAAGTTACCTTCAGCATGTGCTAGACTCCTGTTGACACATCCAGCACATGCAAAAAGTTAGCATATGCCTGAGAGTTTTGCTGAACAAAGTGTCCTATTGATTTGCGACCTAAAAGCAAAGTATAGCAAAAGAAGCTCTTTGCCAGGATGACAAAAATCAGTGAGTTCCTCACTATAAATAACCATATCAGTTTAGTAAGAACACAGGTGAGTCTACCTGAACACCAGATTCAGCAGAAAAAGAACAAAAAAAAAACCTTAGTATAGGAAAAAAAGTTTTCTGCTAGGATGTTGGTGGTAGAACTGAAAGGCTAGGATACTAGCACAGCTTTGGGCTATGTGGTGGCTGAAATGGCACAGCTTATTTGAGAAGTCTGTGGGAGATGGCAAATACATACTGTCTGGATTTAAGTCCCATTTGCCAATTTTCCCTAGCTGGCATGTACTTGAACACACTTTGCCTTTGCAGACCGAAACAAAAGCTCTCTACAAATTCTAGACACCATACTCTCATTTTCATCCCTTTAGTCATGTCTATTTATCTGCAATCCCATGCAGCAGAATATCCACCTCCCCAGTAACTCTGCAACTCGATAGTACAGAGGGCCAGGTGGGCTTTCCTAATGAAGGCCATGAGTTTCCAAAGGATTTGCACTGTTGAGTTTCCAGGAGCACTTGAATATCTGTCCTTTCAGGAAGGCCTCTGATACTGCAAAGACCTTGCAGGACAGATAAGGCAGAAAACAGATGGCAGAGAAACAAAGAGATTTGCCCCAAAATCACCCATCTTAGTGGCAGAATAGAGATTATAACACAGGTCTTTTGTAAACTCCTCCAGTATAGATCACCCACAAGGCCAGCTCTCGTTAAAGTATGTATAATAACCCAGACAGATTAATCAGGATGGAAAGGGAACATGCCTTGAAGTTGAGTAGATTATTTGACTACTAAAACTGTTATTGTAGAGGGACAGTACAAAATGAAGGAGCAATTCCATATTTGGGAGCTGTACATGTGAGATTTATTTGGTATAGGTCCAGGGAAAAATGTGACACCTCTTCTGTTGCAGTGCCTCAAAGTCAAAACGCTGTGCAGTTCCTGCTGTTACTCCCCCTTGGAACATACACAGTGTGTTGTAGGGCAAGCATGAAATTAGGCTGGAGACTTCACATGGACCTAAGAACAAGAAAATACAATTGGGGATATGGCTGCCTAAGCCCTTAGATCCTTGTGAAGAACCCAGCCTTACAGCACAATTCATGCAGCAGCAAGTTTGGGAATTGCCCTGGCTTGGCACGCACAGAAGTGGGAGCAGGACACAGACCCTCACTGCTCAACTTGTGTTTATCACACTGTGAGGCTGTTTCACATCAGTCAGGTCCACATCCAGAAGTTAGTGAGTCTACCTGGCCACAGGTGCTGCTGGCAGGCTGCAGCCAGCTCCTGCTGGCCAAGGGGCTGGAGGCTGCAGCAGCATGGAACAAAGCCAGCAAGTGCCTATGGAAAGGGCCAGCTCCCCTACTGGGGATATTTGCTTCATAACCCAGACCTCTGAGCTAGGCAGTCCCAATACCCTTGAGCCATCACTGTGTAATCCTTGCCAGCTTTTTGGCTGCCAGTCATGGCAAGAAGAAACATACTTGGAAGAGGAGGAGAAATATTCCAGTAGTGGCAGAGTTGTTGAGATTGTCCTGGTTTATCGCCATGTCATTTAAGTTGAGCCATGAATTTTCCCTGTGCATGTGTTTATATGCAGGAATTATTCCAGGATAAAAGGCTTCTTTCAAGGGTATACAGCTGGATTATGTTGTGCACAACCTGGTAAACCTGCCTATTCACAGGGCGTAAATCATTACAGTTCCATAGAGATTCTCATGTAATAGAGAAAAGCCTACTTCCTGTTTTTGGCCCAATTATTCCCTTCCTCACTTGAGCCATCCCAACACACCCAGGTTTGAGATCAATCACTGCCTTTATCAGGGAAACAGGAAAGCTCCTTCTTTCCAGTACTCCAAAACAGCAATGCTGCATCTCCCTGCTTCTCTCACACACATTGCAAGCAGTTTCCTGAGCATCCAGGATAGCAAACTGGTGTCTCCTCAAAGGACACAGCTCTCAGCCTGTTGAGCACTTCTTGGCCCTGCAGTGTGGTTACTTACCATCACCTGGGACTTACTTCTAGTAAGAAACAAAAAAAGCACCTATGAAATGCTGCAGAGAAGGGCAGACAAAGAACATGGCCAATTATCATCATTTGTAATTCTCTATTCTATTGTAAATACATCTTGTACATACGTGGATGTTTTCATTATTTACTGTCTTTATGGATATTGTGTTAAATGAGTCACTCTTAGTTTATTGTGTAACACTGTAAATAACATAACATCCTTTATTATTTATGCATAGGCATCTAACACACAGAGAAAGTTATCCTCATATTATTTTAAGATATATGTCAAAAAGATCTTGCATTTTTTCCTTTTGCTTTGAAAAAAAAAATGTAATATATCCTCTTTTTCCCCTCTTTTCCTTTAAAAAAAAAAAAAATGAATGCTAATTTATTGTTCAGGAGAGAAAGGGGATGTAACTGAAAGGCAAACTGTTCAAAGAACATGCTATGGAAGCCACAAGCTACTGATAAACTAAAGAATTTATTACCCCAAATACAGCAATAAGTAATTGTTGATTTATTAAGGTTTTGTTATTCATTTTCAGTAAAAGAGGTGCTGGATTAAATTGTTTATGTGTGGTCCTGGCCCAGCTGCTCAGCAGACTGTGTCAGGTCACAAGCTACCATCTTTCTGTATCCAAACGTTGTTGTAAAGGTCTTGTTCTGTTGTTGTGGACCACTGTTCCCTGAGATTTCTGACTCACCCCTACAGAGGTCTCTGGCAGACACTCTTGTTCCTACATACATTTTTAGTTTCTTAAGTTAGAATTATTAGCTCTACCCTGACCATTACTACTTCAAATGGATGGGATTTGGGGAGGGGGAGGAGTTGGGAGGCAGAAATGACACAGTCTTGGGACTGTGGGGGCCTGCTCTACAAAAATGTCAGCTCACTGTTCAGCAGCAGTCAATAAAGCAAAGCAGATACTAGAAACTATTAGATGGAATCACCATGCCACTATATAAATACATGATTTGTGCAGGTTGTAAATATAGTAAGTGGTCCTGGTCTTCTTGTCTCAGGATAGAAATAGTATAATGGGGCAGGGCTTGAAGGGCAATCCAGGTGAATAAATATCTGGAGCTGGTGAGGTCTGAGAAGCACTGGGTAGGCTGGATATCATTATTCTGAAAGAAAGGACAGCTGAGAGAAGATATCAAAGGTCTGTGGGAACATTATTATCTTGAAGAAGGTAGGCAAGGACTGGATGTTTAGTACCTCTTCCAATAAAAGAAATTGAGTTACCACTCAAAACTACTGGGCACCGTATTCCCAGAAAGATGAGGCTCGTCATGTAAAGTATAGGGAACTTGGAGAATTACTTGCTGCAGGAAGTTGTGGATTGTAAAAATTTCCATGGGTTCATGGTAAGGGCTAGATCTTAGGCGTTAATCCAATGAGGATTACTAAATCCATGAGAACCACATCAGATGTGGCAAATAACTGAACTGAAAACCTATGGAGATCGTGTAAGTCAGAAATGCTGTGTATATTTGCACTGCTTTTACCCTTCTCCAACTGTGTACCACACTTGGAAAGAAGGAGGGCAGATATCCAATCTGGCTGTGCTATCGTGATATAAGTATGCAAAGTCATTTGCTGTTAATGAGCATTAAATAAGAAGAAAGACAGGTGTGAGCAGAGAAGGGAGGAATCCAATAAAGACATCTTGGATGTGTTTCACATCCGTTTGTTCCCAGGGCTAGAGCTCCCAGGCCTACCTATTGGTACTGAATGAGATGCCAAACCTAGAATGGATGGAGAAACGGAAGGATAGAAGAACAAAGGGATAAAAGAATGAAGGGAGGGAGGGAGGAAGGGAGGGAGGAAGGGAGGGAATGACTGGCAAGGGGTTTCTGTCACCTTCCCTCTTCCCCAGTTCTCAACAGAGAGAGTAAAGACTTGGTGGGCCAGACAGATCAGTTTCCCTCAGACAACTTCCCTGTCTTTCTGTTTCATGTGGGGGGATCCGGTGGCTGCGAGGCTGAATGCTTAGGCTATTTGCCTCACCTGAATGACTTGGCTGTGTAGGGCCTTGTCACCTCCGAGCTAGCACAAGCTAGCACATTATGGCACAGTGCTACTACAGAGGAAAGGATGGTCCTTCCATTGCAGGCTGTTGAAATGGACTGCTTTGAGAAGACAGACCCCTCCTCAGGCAACCCCACTGGCCTTTCATGCATGGGAGTGGAGGCAGAGGATTTCTGAAGCAATTAAGTACCATAAGAACTACTGAGACAGGACTAAGGACTTCATCCCACATTTGATACAAACAAGAGGGCTTTAGGGACACATCCTTGTATGTCCCAAATGTTCGTCCTTGCAAAAGTTGTTTGTCAGTCCATGCTGTCTTTATCCTATTGGCTTTCTATGCCAAGCTTCTGCCTCTGCACTTTTCCACAAGGTCTTGAAGCAGATGGCGTCAGGGAACACTACAGGAAAATCAAGCAAACCCTTCTCATTTCTGCAGCCCACAGCTGGGTATGCTCTTAGCATGCCAACTCCACCCAGTTATGAGCACATGATTTGGAGAATGCATTCCCCAAGTTAATTCTCTCTGTCTCAGTTACAACTGATGGGAAGAAAACTATGTCAAATGCCTTGAGATGTTGCAGCTAGTCACTGATGATTAACCTGTGTAGCAGAAGCAAAGGAACATGGACTGTGCATAGGTTATGAGCCTGATAATGCTTCTTTAGTGGCAACAGACCTTTGACAATGGCACACTCAGGATTAAATCTCATTTAACCTTTAAAAAAAAAAGCACGGACCCTTAGGGATTTCTTATCCCAGAGGGCTTTTTCTACCTGATGCTATGACTTTTCACTGGAGTCATTTCAGAATAGCTCTCTTTAGAAAAGTTCTGCTAATTGCAAAATTATTTTACATGTCTCCAGACTAAAGCTGGCAGGACAAATGTCACAAATCACTGATATACTCCTGATGTCCCCATTTCCACCCATCAAGACAAGGACTAAAGGAGAGTTCCACATCTCCCAGCAGGAAGAGGGGGAACAAGATCAGGCCCGTGCACATGTAGCAAGATTGCCAGGTCACTGGGATTGGGGACAATATGGTGGCTCCAGAGGGTATTTAGAGTGCTGCATTTTCTAAGCATTGCAGAGACTGTCAGAACTTGAGACACAGCCTTCAGCATGAACAGAATTAATTTCCTTGAAAGCTAGACCTTACTCTCTAAGGCTTTAAGTTCAGAAGGTAACTACGCACCAACTTTAGTTGGAAACTGGACTTCTAACGTAAATGGCAGCTGCTAAATTTCCACTTAGTTTCTCCCCCTTGGGGATAGCAGGAGTTCCCTGCATTGGATGTAATGCCTTTGGGACTAGAGAGGAACCCTGGCAGCAGTGCACAGAAAACACCTGAAATAAGGCCAGCTCATTTGATGACAGCAGCAGAGGAGGCATCAAGGGAGTCTTTGCAAGATTATATGTACATTGGTTGGTTGGGAGTACAGTGATTGTTAACAACTGATTAAGTCATTACTCTGGTAATGGCCAATTTGGAGCCATGCTTCTGAAGCCAGATATTGTGTGGGAGGTATTTTAACTTACCCTGTACATTACTGCATCACTTGGATTATGCATTCTCTATGTGTACACACACACACAGTCTCTCAATTTTCTGTAATGATTTCCTGATGTTCAGTGCACGCTCAATGACAGGAAAGAAAAAAATGCCACAACAAGGCCATTCAGCAGCTGAAAAACTGCCTGCATCCAAGAGGAAACACTTTTTTCACCTCAGAGAGGAGAAATTGAGGGTGATATTTGTCCTGTACAGCTGTGAAGATACGGAAAGGGAATGCCTCTTCCCCATTTAGACAGGCTGGATCACAGATTGCAGAGGAGCCTTCATAGGGCCACAGCTGAGAAGGATCTGGCAAGGTGGAACATTAAGGGGACCCCAGCTGGGGGAAAGGGTGGCCATGTTCTTCTCATTTCATTGAAATAACCCTAGCAAAATGGATTCAATCCCAAATAGAAAAAATAGTCACTAAAGATGCCCAAGTGGTAGATCTTGGGCCCTCTATATCTGGCAGAGAGGCAATTTCCAAAGACCAATTCTTGTCCCATATTCTGGTTCTCAGGATGTTCCCATCTTCTGCTCCCCTTTCTCACCCTAAACACCCCAAAGCTGAGGGTGGAGTGAGTCAGATCCTCCACAAAAATGGACGGTAATCTGCTTAATGAGAAGACTCAGATACCGGTGCCTACAGCAGCATTCCTAGAAAAAGCAAAGGGACTACTAGTGTCTACTACTACTAGTGTCATGAAAGCAGTAATCTAAAAACTAGGAAATAAAAGAAAATTACATGAATGCCACAGTATAAATCCAGGAACCACAGTATAAATTCAGCACACCTTTTTAAAATCATTCTCTAATCAAAGCACTAGAAAACAAAATAATGCAATCCTAGTGATACGTGAACCATTTTAATAATTAAAAATGCCCTGTAATTCTGTCAATTTGGTGTCTGCACACACCATCTTATCATATCAAAGTAAAACATGCAGTATTTATCTGATGGCTAATGATTATGAAATAAAGCTGAAAGTAATAAAATTCCAGATAAGAACTGGCAGACTACAGCTATCTTGTGTCTGTTTCATAATCAATCTCTCAGTTGTCGTGGTACTAAATCACACATTCTGGGTCATATCAATGGAATAGCAGAAAGGAACTCTTATATAGTAACCCTGTTACTTTCATTTCCAAGTGTCAGCTTCCTTCAACTAGAACTTACATGGCCTGACACAAATTCTGATTTCTGAGGTAGCAGATTTGAAGCTTGGGTAACATAAAGTCCAGGTAACATGATTGTTACCACAGTGACTCTGCATGCAGCTCTTTATTTGACTGTCCTATACAGTCCAGAGCTCATCTAAATATTTCTGTGCCTTTCATGATTAGTTAAAATTGCCGTTCTAGGACTTCAGATGTGGAAACCATGGCATTTTTAGTAAACTTCACCTTCTGCCTTACAACTTCATTTGACTGACAAGAGCTGTACTGGCTCAGCAGCAGAACAGCTCTCAGCTTGGTCCTGAGGCGATTGCAGTAGGTGTTCAGCTGCAGGAGAACAGCATGCTTTCTGCTCCTTCTTTGCTATTTCACCAGCATCACATCATCAGTGTCAGCATGTACTTCCAGGCTGCTTTTCTGAAAAGATTTTTGGTTGAAGATCTAAAAGAGCTGGGTTTGTCTGTTTCCCACCTCCTTCCCATATGCATGCACCACATCGTTTAGATTTTAAAAAATTAAAAGAGCTTATGAGGGGGAGCAGAACAAAGCTGATGCTATGAAGCTCTGTCTCAGAAGTAAAAGATAAACAGCTCTTCCAAAGAGTCCATATTTAGTTTTGTCACATACACTGAGCAAGATACTCTTCATCGGAAACTGAAGTGGTGGGAAACGGGCCATACTGCCTGTGGAAATTGATGATGCTGAATTTCAGAGCAGAGGCGTAAGACCCATTGCAGTTCACAAATGTCACCCAGAGACCTGGCTGCCCTGGGGGATCCAAAAGTATTTCAGAGTATTGCTTTAAACAGGCAGCTGAGAGCATTGTACTGCATTGAGCCATCGGCATGTGTGGAGATTCCAAAGGTCAGTCATTCTTGGCTGCAACTTGCTTGCAGGAGTGTTAAGTGCACCCACACTGGCAGGGAAGCCCCTTGGCTTGAAGACACCTAGCCAGGGCTTTCTTCCTGAAGCAAGCTGAGACAGTCGGGATATCAGTAATGTTCCTTCCAGCCCAGGGGAGGAAACAAATGCACAGCTTGACTTTCTGTGTATTGGCCTGAAACCAGACACTGTGTCAATACTCTGCTATGACAGTTATGGTAGTGAGAATTACTTCAGAACTGAGGCATCCAGTGACTTAGAAGCTGAACAATCTCTTGCACCAAAGAGCAAATGTTTTCCCTGATTTCTTGGAGGGGTGGTGTGTGGGAGCTGAGATGATGACGTGCAATGGAAACCTGCAGCCTGCAGTCTGGGTTAGCGTCCTTCAAAGCCTGGGGGTAAAAAAACACTCAACAGCAAATGGTCTCACCCACTACCAACATGGAACCTCGTCCTTGTACATCTGAGCACTGACATGAGTGTCCAGTGACTACGGTTCTGTAACCAGCTGTCCCATCCACCTATAGATAAACATTGTACCTATGTGGCAAGAACCTGCTGGATATTATCCACTGCCCATGCAAGATGTTTATTTTCCCTAAAGCATGTAACTGCACTTGTCCAAATGTACACTCTCACAGAGGACTCCTTAGTAACACCAAAGGTCTGATCTCTCTGTGAGAGTCCCCAAGACTTTGCAAGCTGGAATCCCTCTAAGGGCACAGGATATCCCCTTTGCTGCTGATAGCAAAATAGCAGTGACTGTAGAGAGCCAAGCATGAACTAGCCACATGGCTACTTAGGTAGACTTGTGCTCAACAGATGACATTTCCAGGAATTGCTGAAATATCTCTATGGGTAAACATAGTGGTCCTAACTCTCACTCTTGTACTCAGGCAGGTAAATTACACACCATCCCTCTCACCAAGATGTCTCACTCAGTCCAAGTACAAAATTACCTGTATTGCATCTGCTGAATTCTGCCTCTCTGGAACAGCCTTTTCCATTACTGCATTAAACAGGCCAAATGCTTGAGGTCAGATTCAGGAGGAGGGGCTTGGGAAAGTGCAAAATCTCTCAAACAATTGGGGAAAAAGAATCCTACCTACGAATCATTAATGCTTTTGTGCGTCCATAAAGAAAAAAGTTGTTCGCTTTTAACATAGAAATGAAAAGAACTGGGTTAAATGCATGGAGTCTTCACCCCTGCCCTTCCCAGGAGAAACTTTGCTGCTTTTCTTGGTCTTTGAAGAGTAATGATTTGCCCTTGAGCAGAAAACCTTCTACAGGATTATAGCCCTGTGCGCTGATTAGCCTCACTATCACCACAGTTCTGTTGTGCAGATGAGCACTCTGAAGACTCTCAAAAGAAAATGTGAATTTCCCTGGCTTCATTCACAAAGCTGCAAAGATTTGGCAGCTCATGAATTACTGTTTTGCTAATAGTAATCACTAATTCGATGCCTGGGATTAAAAATAAGACTGCTAAGTCTATTAATGTGACAATGATAATATTACAGTGCTATGTAGTATTTGTTATAGCTGAAGTTATAACCCAGTACTTGTTACAGCTGAAGTTTCTTACCATTCTTTTGGGTTCTCTCTCAGCTAATTCACAGTAAGTTTCACCTGCAAATGGTCTGTTTGAAGTATGAAATACCAATCCCATGCAATGTCCCAATGCCTGGAATCACCCCAGAACAGAAGTCTGTCTGAGCCTGGTGCTATTACTAGAAAAGGTGAGGAAAATATCTCTGCTGGTGGTTGAAACACAACAAAGCTGCTTGGAGTGCTCAGTAATACAGTGTGGTCTTGTTCCATGATGGCTGGTCCTCAGAAGATGGCTTTCTAGAGTGCCTGTGAAATAGGCCATGACCAGCTTCAAAGACAGGGAAGCAATCATCTCTCTGCTGTTCCCATTTTCTATTGACTGCCTGGTAATTCTGCTTGGATAGCTCCAGGTGGAATAGGGCAAGAAGCTGAGCAGCAGGGAGTATTTAGAATCTGTGGGGAAGAAAGGCAAAATTCAGACAGCATAACTGGAAATTCTTGCTGATGAAAGTAAAAATTTAGCATAGCTCTAACACTTGGGAATGCCCCACTCCTGTTAGTGGCAGCACCATGGGCCTTTGGGTTGAACAGCAGGGACTTGCAGCTCTGTTTCGAACCCACACATGGTCCTCATTCCCCTAACACCTACACACTGCACCCAGAGTGCAATGGCCTGGGACAGGAAAAGTGCTTTGATTATTTCAGAAGAAAGCTAATTCTAGAGAGGCTGTGCACAGCACTCATCTCTCCCATCTCCAATGTTAACAGGAACACATTTGCTGGTCATCAAGACCAAGTACTATGAGGAGGAACAAAACCAATGGGACAATTATATTATCCAGCTTCATTAGATAGCAAGTTGCTGTTGAAGAAGCAGCAGGTTTCTCGCCCATTGCAAACAATTATACACAGAAGCCAGAAACAGCATGACAGAAGTCACCCCAGTGTGATCAGGACTGGAGGAAAATAAATGTGAAACAAAAGTCAGGCAGGCAGTCTGCCACACTAAAGGGAGAGGCCTGCTTCCCTCCTGGCACTGAGATCCTCCACAGAAGGAAAAAAAAAAAAATGACAATGGATTTCAGCAATTAACAGCAGTAGGCTTCCAGAAGCTGAAGCCTTTCCTCATTTACTCTGAGAATGGAAGAGGAGTGACTTAATTCATTGGCTGGACCATGTTTATACCGCCATCCACTAATGACTCCCAGGCACCACGCCTGGTAGCAGGCCTGTGCCACATGTGAATGGTGCTCACTAGAGCATTTCTGCGTCCTTGCCATTTCTGGGTACTCCTTCATCTTCCAAAACACCACCTAAGTGCTGATCCTAATCCTCAGTCTGATTTTTGTCCTGGATATTCTGGGTCTAACTATCCTGACCTAGGACAACACTAGGACAAAAGCACTGTAGAAAACAACACACAGATCCTTACATTCAGATGGGGACAAAGTTTTGCCTTTTGATCTTTTGCCCATCTAATTCTTCTCTGAGATCTCAGCTTAACTCCAGGGTGCAGCCCAGGCACCTTCTGAGAAAAGCATTGTTCCTGTCTTGCCACACTTCATCCCAGCTGATGCAACTTTTCACTTGCAGAGGACAGCAATTTTGTTCCTGCAGAGAGATTAGCAGCAGATCAGTTAACATTTTCTTGCTGCCCCACAGAACCCTGGGAGTTGGTAAACTGGGTTTTTCAAGGGGTACTGGGGCCTTCTTGCAAGGATTGACTGTAATTACCAGGTTGCACTTTGGCACTGTCATTTTTGTCACTTCCATGACATGGCCAATATGATGGGCCGTGCCTCAGCCCAGAGGCTCAGCTAGGCTCTCACAGACCATCATCTCTCTGCAGTTATTCACAGATGGAAAATGAATTGGCGTATACTGCCAAGAACTCCTCTTATGTTAGCTACAAGGAAAAGAGCGGTCCAGCTGAACAGGACCTGTGTAGTTCAGGGACAGGCACTGAGAAAGCTGAATCAAGGGCAGGCACTGTGAAAGGTGAAGATAGACCAAGGTAGACAGGTTCTTCAGTGGCACACCTTGCCCCTTGGCCATCTCTGTTGTTTTCACCACTAACAATCTGTGTCCCCCACAGCTACTGAACCAGTACCCCTTCTCGCAAGAAGGAGCCCAGCAGCATTTATATCTGATACTAGTTGTTATAGCTATAATTACTAAAAACTCTATCTCTGTTAAATATTTGACCCGCACAAGGTCACATGCTGAGGGAGGCTGCTCTACAGCATTGACACTCTATAGCTTTCCTACCTTAATTTGCAGGAAACTGAGCAGAAAGTCCCTTGCTCCCTGCTGTTGCAACTGTTTCATTAAAAACCTCTCTTAAAGACATACCTGCAATTCTAATAGTTTGTCACTTGAAACCGCACTTAGAAAAAGAAAACATTAAGGCCATAATCATGTTGAAATGCATTGTCTGGTTTCTTTTTTAGTTGATGGAGCTAAGTTATGTTCTGGTTTCCATGCAATTGGAAGAGAAATAAAAGACACTTGTGGAAGTGGGAAATAGCCTAAGGATGGTAAAAGTCAAAAAGGTTAATTAATTTTTTTTTTTTTTTTTAGTCAAACTGTGCATTGAAGTGCAGCCCCTTAGAAAATCATTTTCTGGATGTGTAGACAGTGTTGCTGTAGGCAATGAGAGTAAGCCAGAAATTTTATCAGATTACTGGTCTCACTTTAATGCTGATCTATCCTATCCAGTGCTATTCATGCATTTAAAAACTCTGTGAGGGAGCAGGCAAAGTCAATTTCAGATTAAGTGTGCTGAAAGCTAAATGAATGCAGTAGGAAAGGGTTTCCAGAAGTTATGGACAAAATAAAAGGAAAACCAAGGTTTAATCCCTGTAGCCTCTTGATTCTGTCTTATGGAGGGAGGTATCCACTCTTTGAACAATGTCAGATAATTAATTTTGAAATTAATGAGATCTTTAGAAAAAAATCTGCTCCATTTCCAATGTTTAACCTAGTTACCAGCTACAGCAAATGTTTTCTTGTGTGTGTTCTTCAAGCAGCACTGTCCCAACTCTATAAATGCAGACAGTACACATACGGATTGCGCAAATGATTTAGTACTCAACCCAATGCTAAGGCCAGCAGACAAAAGTCTGTTTGCTGCAAAGTCTCCTAGCAAAAGGGTGTACTAAAAGCAGACAGAGAGACTGTGAAAGTAGCTGTTCGTCTGTTTAGTTATGTCAGCTTTCTCAGGCTGTTCTGAGAAATAAAGGCAATAAAATATAGTTTCAAGGACACTGGCCCAGCTTTGGCCAAGGCATCTCCTTTAGGAGCCTTTTGGGAAGCTTGGATTCCTCTATCTTCTTTGAATATGCAATTTCTTTTTAGACATCCCTCCAGTGCCTGGTATAGGGAGGGATGGATCTGCTTTACTCAGCATGCACTGTGCTGCCTTGCACCTGCCCGTACTTGGTCTCTCACTGAGGGACTTCAGGATGAGGCACTTCAAGTGAATGGGAATATTCCCTTCCAGCCTTGAACAAACCCAGCCTATTCAAGGCAGAGTATCTATAGCCAGCTACATGACTCTTCCCTTCCAGAACTGGGCCACACATTTTTAGGTGAAAATGCTACAGCATCTGCCTCCCAGTCTGCCATATTTTATACAGGGTTCCCAATAGAGGAGTTCCTTTTCTCCTCAGAGGGCTAAATTCAAGCTCACCCTTTGGATTAATCACACTAATACCCTCAGCTGGTGGCTGGGAGACAAATACAGCAGATAAGCTTGGTAGCACCTCCCAAATGGGGCTTTGGAAAGTGTGCCGTAAAGGAGTTCAAAAGCAAGTGTACTGACCAAATACGAGACACAAGCCCATATATAAAAACCAAAATGTCTCCTGTGATGATGACAAAACAGAAGGGCAAAGAAAGAAGAAAACTGCAGACATCTTGTCCACCGTGATGTCAGGCTCAGTGGGAGTGGAGTCTGACAGGGCCACAAACTCCAGACAGTTTTACCCGGCCTTTGGGATTAGCTGTGAATACCTCACACACTGAAGGGCTCGACTTGCACTTGCATGCAAGGCATCAATCAAACATGGGCCATTTTCTACAGCCCAGAGTATCAGATAGCATACATGATCAGCTAGCTGAGCAAGTCAAATTTGAACTAGACTTTCAAAGGTAATTTTCATCTATTCCTATTCTTCAAAAAACCTGTATTTAATTCCTTGTTTCAGGATGACATCTCTCCCAAAACTGGGCATAATCTTTGGTTTCAGGGACAGAAAAATATCTATCTACTTGTATGACCAACATTTTTATGGATGTCTAAGTGTGTTAAAAGAAGCACAGTATCTATTTAAACTGTTTCAGCAGCTCGGAGAGTTATGGTGTCAGATATTTTTCAGATTAGTCCTTTTAGCAGCTGATAACATATGGGTCTGAGCTGAAAGGCTATGATGTAAGCCTTGCAAAAAGCCTGGAAGGCAAATTAAGCAATAACATGGTTGGTGCTCTGGCATCATAACAAACTGTTTTTCTTTGTAAGAGGTGCACAGTGGGGAGAGGTATTCCCTCCCCTTCACTCCTCTTGCATTCACCCTCAGGCTCAAGATGACAGACTCTGTGCTAAGTATCTCAGGCTGCTTTGTACAGCTGAGGGTGCCAGCTGTCCTGCTGGCAGAATCCAACAGAATGACAGAAGGACAGCACCTGGAGGAGCTGGCAGGCTCTTTGCCTCTCCCCCTGGACTCCTCCAGCCTACCCCAGAGCCATTTAGGAAGGACATCCCAAAGAGATGAGCCTGGGGAAAGCAGAAGTGAGAGAGAGAGAGAGAGAGAGAGAGAAAGGCAGAGGGAAAAAGACTATGGAGTTCGGTTAAGGAAAAATGATGGACTGCTTTTACCCTAGACCAGTCACAGTTTTCATGGTCACCATTGCCTGCGAATGGATAGAAGGAGAGATAGCACCTGGAACAGGACAGGACAGGACAGCATGGAAACAAACCAGGAGCATGGGACAGCCCTTCTGCCCTTGCACCCTCTGTTAACAGGCAGAAATCTGGGATGGGCTTTGACTGCTGCCCCAACTCTGAGTGCCACTGTACGAGTTTCTTGCTGCAATCCAGGCAGTTTGGGAAGGGGACAATAAAATGCCAGGGAGAATGAAACACAAAAGGACACCACTGGCCATTATAGTCTGGGGCAGAGAGCCACCAATTAAAGGTTAAGAGAGTAGGAGGGGAAGGGGGACCAGTCCTGGGGAGGGCTGCAGAATTCCCTCAGGCAATAAGCAGAGGCCTGCCCTGAGCCTTGCAGGAGCACTAGCAATGCTATCTTTCCTGGTCAGAACAGGGACAGCTTCTCTTAAGACCCAAAACCAGGCAGTGTCTGACCTATGATTACATGGTTTTCTCCCTGAGAGGAGGTCTGCTCAACGGAGGTCTGAGAGGTAGAGCACAGGACAGTAACAACCCACCTGCTGCCTGCACTGGGGAGCTGGCAAGGGATGCTCAGTGGCAGGTTTCAGGATGCCCTTGCCCTGAGCCATGCTTCAGCTGGCATCCACCACTTGATCAGAGAGCTGTGGTCACCCAGCAGCAACCATGAGATGGCCTCACTGCCATGCTGCTGCTTGAATTTGTGGGGAGGAATAAAAGCCACCCCCACAATGGGTCACAGACCTGCCATAATGTCAGGGAGAGGTGTGGTGTGGAAGAAAAAGGCAAGATTTGCACAGTCAGGAAAAAGCCCCCGTTGAACATGTTGCATTGAGCCCTGAGACTTCCTGAAGCCCATCTGCACGTTCCAGTGGCCATGCCTGTGTAACAACTCCCAAAGCTAGCCTGATCCTTTTCTGGGTCCTTGGAAATCCAGGCTGGCCTCAGTAACAAAGTGCAGATACACACTGGAACATACAGGCATATCCTGTGCTGTAATGCTGTGATCAGGGAAAGTCCTGTTTTTGAAATCATTATACTACCTAGCTGAACTGCATAAAGTTCAAATAACCTCTACTGGCTGTAGTCTAGCCAGGAAACCTCGACCTCTGGGGTGAGGTCATTACAGCTGAACTTCTGGAAACTTAGAGGTGTTTAGAGAGCCTGTTAATTACTGTACTAATCCTTTAGACAATGCTGGCTCCCGGGACTTCCGGAGCATTAGCACTTTAGTAGCATTTGGGCCCAGACCACTCCACCTCCCCCTCACAGGAGTACCTCCTGATGAAAATACTGCTGGTATCTTTTCCAAGGCCACACGTGCATAAGTAAGGCAGTCAGGAGAGTCAGAGGGTGTCAGAAGCTGGCTCTGAGCAGTTCTTAACAGATGTGAGTCTTTTTTGTCTCATTATCTGGAGCTGACGTCATCTGTTTGCTGTATTTGTCTGACACCTATGAAGCCTCAGATGGTTCCTACCCACTGTGGAATAAGTTGCTTATTTTTTCCAAAATCATGTCTCTTCCAATACCTTAACCCTGTAGTCTCAGCAAGCCAACCGTTCAGCAGAGGGACAGAGTGCTCTGGAGCCAGAGCATGGGTTTAATGACAGTGTGGAAGTCAAATGCCTAATGCATGAAAAATGCCTATGACAAAATATGAACAATTAAACCATAATCACAGTAACACTAGGAACAGAGCTCATCAAAACAGTTGTATTCATTCAATCAGACGAAATAGCTCTTATTCTTTCCAGCTGGACACTCACATTCCATACACGAGCCTTCCTTACAGAAGACCAAGTCATGCCCTTACCCAGAAGCAGTGTTTTGTAGACTCCTTGTAGTTAGTGAATTTCGTCTGGGTGACCAATGATTTTTTAGCAGATTTACTGGGCCATGGTTAAAAAGCAATCACAACTGGTTTGTGTTACAGGATCTACTGTAGCAACCCACATCAGCTACCACGCTATCATGGGCATGAGAACACTGCTTAGAACTTCAGGCCTTCAGACTGCTTGCCTAGAAATCCTTCAGCCAGGCTTGGGACCTAGCACACTTAGCTGGAGTTGCTACACACAGACAATTTCCTAAGGACATTCAGGCATCCCAGCCTTGCTGATTCTAGGCACTGAGGTTTTCAGCATGACTGTTCTCATAGTGGGAGCCCCAGGAGCCCTCAAGGATCCCCTACTGGCCCACAGACTACACCTGCTACCCTGCAGGCAGCACAGATGAATCCAAGAGCTGAAACTGAATTCATGCCCATGTATAATGATGAATGCAGTGGCTCCTGGATAAGGCCTTACCCAAGGACTGTCATTTCCCTGGCTTTGTCATGCACACAGCATGTAACAGGCTGCACAAATAATGTTGAGACAGACACACAATTACTAGCTGGGTCTGTAGCTGTTGACATGCATTGACTGTTACAGTGGATGTTACTTTTAGGGGAAAATAGTATTTGAATGAGACAAAAAGAAAGGAAAAGCAAGAAAAACTGCTCTGGCAGCAAGTTGGGAGAGAGGCAATGGAGATTCAAGTGTCCTCTTCCTGTTTTTATCTCCAGGGCAGCAGATGATCTCCTGTAATACTCCACCACAACAATCACAGACTTTTTCTTTAGTCACAGACTCCTTCCTGGTTCTCCCTGCTTATGGAATGCTGTGCACACCAAAGCATCCCTTGCTCAGGTGTAACTGTTGCACACCTGAGATGTTGAGCTTTGTGTGTACATAAAATGGGCTCCCAAGTATAAACCAAAGCAACTACAGGCAGGGAAAAATGGGGAAAGCACACAGAACTCTCAGATGTCTGGCAATCACTTTCTGTGGGAGCCCATCACAGCTCAGAGTCAAGATTGCAAGACCAATGAGAACAGCAGCAAAACAAAAACTGCAGTAGGCGATGTGCAAAATGCAACCACAGCATCTTGAGTGAAAAAGTACTGACCTGCAAGTAGAAGGCAGGCTGCAGAGTTGCAAGTTTCAACTTGCAGCAAGGCTATCTGCAAAAGCCCTTGACCTTACAAGGGCTAAAGAACCTACAGTACCTTGTAATGAGCTGCTCCAGCAGGAAAAAATGCAGAATCCTTGCGTTGGAGTAATCAGTAAGCCAGTACATTAAGTGCTAATTTTCACTTTGAGAAAAGAAGGCTAAAGTTGCTGCCCCATACCAAATATAGACCCATCAGTGCAAAGATCTGAACTGCTCTCTCTCTCATCACCTGTCAGTCTGTTGTTGCCACGTGTCTATGGCTGCTCAGTAAAGGATTGTGCTCTCTTGTGCAAAGACAGGAGCACTGTGCTTAGGAGGTGAACAAGTGTTTATGCTGGGGATGCAGTGAGAGGTTACCTTTTCCAGCTCTGCTCTAGTCCTCTGCAGCTTGCTTGTGCCCGGTATAGACAGGTGCTAAAATCTCTCTATTAGCCTCCTTGAAAAGTCGCTGCATCTGATCTGAAAGCAGAAGAGAGTCAGAGGTGTGTTCTTTAGCTGTTTCTGCAGACCCGAGCAGTCAGTCCACCAGGCAGAGATGTCCTCAGCCAGATGAGCACTTGAGCTGCTGTTCAGAGAGAAAATTGGGGCCTTCAGGAAAGAGTAGTCACTTAATGGATAATGCAGACTAAAATTTTGCTGCAATTCATGGTTTTCTGTCTCACCTTATATAAATCGGTTTTAGCACTGGCAAGTCAGAGAAGGTAGTCTGTGAAAACACAGTTTCTTTGTAAAAGAAATCAAAGGGCAGTTTTCTGTTGCTGTGACCTCATGTACCTCAGTAAAGCAGACTGATGAAGACTACGCCTGGCTTAACCTTGGAATAAGAAACATAAAATTTCCTCATTCTGGAAGAACTCGTTCTGTTGTATTTAGGCGTGAGCTTCAGTTAACTCTTTCGTGGCTAGCAAAACTTAACAGCCTGCTTATAGTCTCAAAATTGGATCTAGACCATGTAGGTATCAGTCATGTAACCTGAACACGATTAGGCCTGAGATCATCATGATCATTGTGCTGCTGGAATGTTTCAACAATTATTGGACACCTCTGGACATCGCATCCATTCATGAGCTTTTTGCAAAAAGCATAGTGGCCAAACACATAGGTCTGAACACATCCAACAGTTCTTGCTATTTGAGCAATCAAGTCATGTCAATAGGCTTTATTTTGCAACCTAACAGGTAAGATGCTGATTTTTATAAGCTCATCAACCTTACGTTAAAAACAACAAAATGTTTGTTTCTGTTACAAACAGCAATGCTGTAAGAAGGTCTTCACAGAGTCAGACTACCAGGCTGGTAGTAGACTTGATACTTAAGTCTATGTGTTCTCTTGTATTGTGAAAATAACAGAATACAGGAGGGAGAAGTAGGAAGAAAAAGATGAGCCCCTCACCTTTGGTCACTAATGTGCCATAGGTGAGTTTCCAGTTGGAGAAGTAGAACAAGCTGTGGTGTCTGAGGGAGGCAAGCAGTACCTTCCTCATGAAAGGTCCTTCAGGAAGCTTGATAATGCTGTCAGAACCTCAGTCGCTGAGCAGAGCAAGAAGATATTCTGCCCCATCTTGCTCTGCCATCTCTTTCTACAGATGGGGAGAAGACTCAGGCTTCATTCTAGCTGCTATTAAATTTCATGGTGCATAGTGGTGAAGAATCAGCCACAGATAAATTTTTGAGAAGATGTAATAGGGTGGTGTTTTCTTTTCTCATGTGCGTTGCTGCACAACATTGCCATGTACAAACAAGATTTTTCACTCTGAGGAGACAGAAGGAGATCTTGTTCAGGCTGTTATGTATGTCAGGAACAGCTTAATCACCAGTAGGATTGCTTTCTTGCCTGAGACCATTGCTTTATCTTTCAGGAATCATCGATGTTCCACTTAGGAAATATTTTTGCCTCTAGTGATTTGTATGTGTGTGTTAGCTATCCAGCAAAAGATGGCATGACTAAATAATCCAACAAGTGTTTTATCAGCTTGTGTTTGCTCCTGATTCAAAGACAATGCCCCCCAAATAGTCATTACCCAGGAATGCAGATCTTAGAGCTTTGGCATTAAATTTCACTTAATGGAATTTGCTGCACAGATAAAACACAAAAAACAGCAAGTCCTGACTCTGAGGACATTTCCTCTGATAACAAACAGTTGACATAGGAAAAAATATAATTTATCCACTGGTTTGTCTGAGGTCAATGATTTAAAAAAACAAAGGGGTTTTTTGAAGGGTTTTTTTACATGCAGACAAGCACCCCAGAAGAATGGATTTCAAATTGGTGAGGTATTTCATCCTGATTTTCAAGTCATATGAGCTCACTTGTTGCCGGACATGCTTTAGAGGACTGGCACTAAAACTACAGAGAAGTTGTGTTGCTGTTTCAGCAGCCAGAGGAAACCAGGCTTCACAGACAGTGTCCTAAGAGCCCTCTGGACAACCAAGTGTGACAGAGATCTGACCCTGGCCAGGACAGTGGAAATGAGTGTTATGCATACTTCAGATGTCTTTGGAACAAAACCAGCATCCACAGACGTGTTGGTCCTGATGGCCTTCTGCATCTGATGTCTGCCAGGGCAGTCATGGGGAACCTTCCTCTGGTATGCCACAGTGCTCTTCAAATCTGGAGTTTGAACATGCCAGTAAAAACTCAGGGAAAACCAGAAAAGGCTTTCACTTTTCCAGAGTACTCCTATCTTTTACACAGGCAACTGTCTCTGTAAGTTTGGCTATCATGTCTTCTTTGTATCCTATGTTATGGGCCATTGTCCCCTCCTTTGTAGATTTGGCTGGCTGAAATGCGTATGGAAAGGAGCTGAGAAGGGTTGTAATGTCTTTTAAAACCCTGGCACATTAAGCATTTGTACAATGTGCTATTGCCCTTACTAGTCACTGCCTGGGAAGTCAAGGTTCCAGAAAAACTTCTTAAAGCATCAAGTGGAGATTGTGTAATGGGAGAGATATACTGTCCAGCTGCCTCTCTCTTAAAGGAGACAATCCCTGCTTTCGCCTGCTTCATGCCCCATCCTCCTCTCATGACCTTCTTGTCTGAGCTTGTGAAGGTTCACCAGTGTTGCACCACAGGATGATTTATTTCTTTATGCCAAAGCGAAGGCTGGAGCTGTTCCACCGCGTCAGGCAAAGCCTGCAGCATAAACCAACTGGCACTGTTCCCTTCATAGGCAGAGAAGCACACTGCACAGAGCAATGTGTGCACTGGGAGTATGAAAAAGGAGCATTCATCTCAGTTCCTGTGCTTATCTCTCTCAATGACAGTCCTGAAATTAAGGTGTGTGATGTATTTGTCATCTCTGGTAAAAGAGAAAACAACAATTCAGCCCTAGAGGGTATTACAAAGAAACACTGAATGTTTTGACATTTGCTATAAGAAATGGCAGAGTACATGTTCTTTTCAGGAGTAGATGTCAGATCCCAGGTGAAACATTTTTAATAGCAGTGTACCTGGATAGGCACAACCTTTCTCAGGGAGAAAAGAATAGAGCAATAACTCAGTGCCTTGGGCAGGCAGACTTCCCTGCCCTACTCTAAGAGCACGGGTATTGCAAGGGTGTGTGGTGTAGATACATTTGTAAAGTAAAAGATAGTGTGCTATGGGGTTCTCTGGTTGTTAAATCCTTGGAGTCATCTAAGGAAGCCAGCTGGTGGTGGAGAAAACCATTTCCTCTGGAAAGGAACTCCATTTTCTGTAATTTTCTGTGGATTTCTGAAATACAAATCTGCCCATCCAGTATCAGCTTTCCTGAAGTACAAAAGAAGATGTGACAAGGGAATTATCAGCCATGAAGGATGACATCATGACTGGCATCCAACAGCACCCAGAAGCCTGTTACCATCAGGAACTAGGTGACTGTCCTCTTTCCAATGCCTTGCACCCATAATAGGCTGACAATGACAAATATCACCTGGAGCAGAGCTCTTTCTATTCAGCTCACCTTCACAATAATCAAGTGCTAAGAAGTAATGCATTCTTGCTGCTGGGAACTCTGCAGATTTCCAGCTAGCTCTGTAGTTTGGAGGGCAAATGAAGATGACAGCAGGCAGGAGAGGTTATTTGTAGAGTGGGTTGGAAAATTGATTTGTTCCAACCATAAAGTAGTATGGCTGAGAATAAAAATAGAAACCCTTAGTCAGAAGTTTCTGCATTCACTATCCATACTTACAACATTTGTTGTAATATGGCCGTGTGCCCTTTAAGGGCACTGTAATTTACTTTGGCTTATTTCCTCCCTTTTCTTAAATATTTTCACATGTAAAAATCCTTAAGTATCAGAAAATGGATCTTTCAAGAAAGAACTGCCTTCTTAAAAAAACACCCTGGTCTGATATTCATCAGGAATCAGGATATAAAAATACTCAGTGTGCTTTCCATTAGTCACTCTGTTCTATAACAGTCACTGAATATATTCATCAGTATCTCAGAGAATTACATTTCCGCAAGTTTTGTGGAGGCTTAAACTTGGGTTGGCGACCCATTGTAAAAGAGACTGCGGTTTAAGTTCACCAAGTGGCCTGTGGGCTGCCTTGTTATCTTCTGTCACCTGTCCAGCTGGCAGTTAAGGGCCAGCTGGAGGGGCAAAATAGTGGATGGGGACAAAATGGGGAACAGTAGCAGTGCTATGTAGAGTGAAATCCTGTAGAACCTTCTTTGGAAAGTGAAATGCAGTTGTGAAAAAATTGTCTTCATTATTCTTTCTGCCAGTTTGATAAACTTTCTGAGAGGAATTAAATACCCCAATTCTCTTTATTCCCTTCTCCAGAATGAAAAAAACAAGTGGACAAATTGCCTTTTCCTCTAATTCATTACTGCTCTGAGCAAACAAATGCAGAAATCCAGCTGTTTCCATTGCTTCTGTGGTCCCAAGACGGACCCATCTGCAACTCTCTTGGTGGGCCAGGGGATGTGTCACCTTGAATTAGGCATTTGGGACAAAACACAAAAAACCATATTTCCGCCCAGAAAGGAATTATAAGGTCCTACCAATATTACAGACCGTGCTTCATTACCCTTTGAGAACTTGAGCAATAACATGGTAAGAAGACAAGTCTTGCAGGCCCTCAACCTTTTTTTGTCCCCTGACTGCTAGCAGAGTGTGATGGAAGAGCAGCTAAGTCATCTAGATCTCTATAAGGACCACATTATGTGAGATTTGAGTCTTGCTCTGTGTTAAAGCAGAAGTTGTACTCCTGTTGATTCTATTGTGCATGACAATTCGCTGCCTTGACTATCAGCTCATCACTCTCTCATGGACTTTGTCCATAGTCAATGGTGATCTAAAACTCCACCGCTTCTCAGGAGTTTCCTCAAACCAGCCTGTGATCTGCAATAGCAGAATTGCGGATTGTTAGGAAAAGATGTATCATGTTAGAAAAGATGTATCATGCTGTAGGGCAACTTCAATCAAAATGCTTGCAGACTCATTTTAAAAGATCTTTCATTGATATTGGGAGCTCAAATTAAAAATATAAGGAGGCTATTTTAATTGTTGATTCCAGCTTTCATGAAATCCATCTGTCCTTGTGTGGATGCAATTCAATTCTTTCTTGACTCCACAAACACAGTACGTGGCAAGTGCAATTACGTGTGTGTCTAATAGAATGAAATAAATACTTAGGTTTGTGAGTACATTCTGACATTTTTCTTGTTTGGTTCTTTGACTTCTTCTATACGCAGCCATTGTGCTAATTTAACTAAAATGGACGCTTTGTGCAAACATTGCTGTAAAAACTCCCATGGTTTATCTTAGTGCTGTGGTTTGCACCTCTAAACAAATCAATGAAAGTTAATCCAGAATAAGCCCTTTTCTCTGGGGGAAGCTTTTAAACATACTTTTAGGGCTCTGAAATGTGAATTAGAGTGAGTCAGCTGCAGTAATTTAAGGATTTTTAAGACCTTCCCGATCTTTGCTAATGCTACAACAGAAGTAACCACCGTGCTTCCCTTCAAAGTGCAAGAGAGATGGGTTGTAAGCAGCAGAAGCCGAGCTGCAGAAAACTCCCTCCCTCAGCAGCCCCTGCTGCTCATAGGCTGGGAGTTACCCTGCTGTGCAGAACCCTGCGCAGGCACTCCCCAAAATACGGCTTTCAGGTTTGCTGTCTGAATTGACTTTATGGCTTGGCACAACTGGGCCTTTGAAGACTTGCTTGTCAAATAGGTTCAACAGTCAAACTGATGCCACAGAGCTGGAAGAACACCCACTGGCCCACAGTTTTTGCCTTATGTAAATTCATATTGGCTTGATATGGCTTGCTTAGCAGTGTAATGACATGAATCAGCCTGAAACTGTCATCAGGCTCTGTGCCATTTGGGCAGGTAGCACGAATTTGTTTTCAGGTTTGCTTGTAAGCATGTCAAAGGGCTTGCTGAAGATGCTAAAGGACTTGCTGAAGATGCTAAAGTCCTGAAATTATAAATCACTATCCAGGTTTGATTCAAAAGTGCTTGCTGGCCATTTGTTTTATCAGACAGCCTGTCTCAGGTCCATGAAAGATTGCATGACCTTAACCTCTATGTAACACCAGCAAGTATCACAGAATCACAGAATACGCTGAGTTGGAAGGGACCCACAAGGATCATCGAGTCCAACTCCTGGCCCTACACCTGACCATCCTATCAGTTACTGCAGGCAGTGTTTCATGGGCAAGAAGTGGACAAGGTGTATCTGGGTTAGTTCTCTGCTATGACACTGGTTGTGCCAACAGCTAAAGGACCTATTGGAAGGAAGGGTCTGGGAAAATTTAGGTAATCTTAAAGTCTGTTCTATCTGATATGAAGAGTCAAAGGCTGCCCTTCTTATTTCCTAGGGTGTGTTCAGTGACACAGACCACTTGAGATCAGACTCGAGAAACAGCCACTGCAGCACTATTTGTCCCCTAGAGTTAGGATGGAGAACTTTGGCCTGCATATTGAAAGCCCTCCAAAGCAACCTCTGCAATGACTGGATATTGGATTTTCTTCAGTCTCCTGGTTGGACCTTTTGATTACATTTGTTATACTCAAGAAATTAACTGGTAGACAATGGCCAGCAGCTGACTTTTCTTCTTGTTGTTGCTACATTTTTAATGAGATGATTGTCTACCATCCATATCCCTCCTGAGACCAAGGTGCATGTGTAATCCAAGCTATCAGAGAAGGTGATAGCTTTCATATTTATCTCATGTATCTGTCCCTAGATAATAGTTTACTCCTCTTAATTCAAATACAGTGGATTTCTCATTCTTATTTTTCCTTTCCAGACTCCATTCTGAGACTGGTGTGTGAGCTGTATCTCAATCAATTAATTTGTAGTGGGTGGTCATACTCTGAATGAAGAGTTTTCCATAAAGAAACTACAGTCTTTTCAACTCGTGAAATTTTATGCTATACTTGTACTTCCTTGTGAAGGAATTGTACCTGTGGAGGAATTAAACCTCTTCATTCTGGTGGTACACACTAACAGTTCTATATGTCAAACTTCCTTTTCTTGTTTCATGAACTTGTTTTGCTGTGTTTTCTCAGTAATTTAGTGTCTTTTTCCTACAACTTTCCCACCCCAAGAGTCTCTCTGGGAAGACAGAGATTCAGACTTCCTGAATTTAGTGGTACCTCCTAAGGAAAATATCTGAAAGTCATTTATGAGAAAAGAGGTTTCATAGCAGTTTGAACTCTGACCTTGTTTACTAGGGACCTGGCCTATCCCACATGTCTACTGGCTGAGAAAGGCATGGCAAGAAAACTGCCTCAGTCCCATGCCTTATCTTTCTTTTCTCCTCTCCACAACATAACATACTTCTGCTTTACCTCTTCTTTGGAGACCTTTGTCTGCTGTACTCTTTCCCACCCTATGGCAAGGGAGGTTACAGACTGAATGAAGTGCTGTCCATAAAAATAAATCTATGAGGAGACTGAAGATGTAGAGAATTGTAGTCCCAAGAGAAGAGCTACAATTTTGGCTTCCAAAGAAGGGAAGGTGATGTCCTGCATTTGCATGGGTCACAGCCCAGAAGAGCACCACAACTAAAAGGAAAACATCCATGCTGCATGACCAGTTTACATAGTGTGATGAAAACAACTAGGGTAAAGGGAAAATAGCTCTTATCTCTCCGGGTTTCCTCAGATACCTTCTTTATTTCAGTATGTTTATGGATAAAGAAAAGGCATTGGGGAAACACTATTGATTCCAACTTAGTCCTTTGTCACTTTTCCACTTCCTTTATGTAAATACTCAGAAAACACAAGGCCAAGGCTCCAAATGAGGACTTTTCCAGCCATTTTCATCCCAAGTCTTAGCAGTTATGATCATGCTCTAAGAATTTGTGTTATCGGTAGGTCTAGCCCCTCAGAGACACTGGTCATGCAACAGGGCCACCCAGCTAGGTTGCCAGATACCCCAGAGCAAGTGCAGCTATATCCCCCATGTACCCTGTCAGGTGCTAATCTAAGCAGCTTTTTAAGGCCTCTCATCTTGGAAACCCCTTTTTAAGCTGAGTTAATGTCTATTGGAGTATCAGTCTTTGCAACACAATCCACATTTAGGTACAGATCACTTCTGGTGAGCCGGCCTTGAGGCAGAACTTGCCCAAGCCTCTGTGCAACTCAAGTATTACTTCCTTGTTCTCATTGAACAGCATCTTCAGTTTGCTGAGATTGCCTTGACTGTTAAACCTCCCCTGCTACAGTTTGTGCACTGCCTCTTTCCATTTTGCAGATTGAATGAAATATAAGACATGGCTGCTTAAAGGCCAAATAAGGTGCTATTGAAGAGGAAATGGTTGTGTCCAGAGAAGAGCAAAAAATGTGAAGGGTCTGGAGCACAAGTCTTATGAGACTGAGGGACAGCTGGGGGAGCTTGGGGTGTTTAGCCTGGAGAAGAGGAGGCTCAGGGCAAACCTGATCCCTCTACAACTACCAGAAGAGAGGTTGTAGCAAGGTTGGAGTCTATCTCTGATCCCAGTTCAAAAGAGATAGGACAAGAGGAAATGGCCTCAAGCTGCATGAGAGGAGGTTTAGATTGGATAGTAGGAGAAATTTCTTCAGCAAAAAGATTCTCAGGCATTGAAACAGGCTGTGGAGGAGTCATCATCTCTGGAGGCATTTAGGGGGACATGGTTTGGTTGTAGACTTGGCGGTGTTAAGTTAATAGCTGGACTTGATGATCTTAAATGTCATTACCAACCTTAAGATGAAATAATCACAGAGTCGTTTGGGTAGGAAATGACCTCTGAGGTCATTGAATCCAACCTTTGACTAGTCACCACCTTGTCAACAAGACCATGGCACTAACTGCCACCTCCAGTCTTTTCCTGAACACCTCCAGGGATGGTGACTCCATCACCTCCCTGGACAGTAGATTCCAGTGCTTAATAACCCTTTCCATGAAGAAATTCCTCCTGATGTCCAAACTGACCAGCAGGGTACTAACAACTTCCTCCTGGATTGCAAAGGGTCTATCCTGCTCCCTGTCCCTATCCACTTTCAGCTACTACTCTACAGCTCAGGGGGCCAGTTGCCCTGGGGATAGCTAGTCTTACTGTTAAAGACCAAGGCAAAGAAGGCATTAAGTACTTCAATCTTTTCCTTATCCTTGGCTGCAATATTCCCCTCTTTGCATCCAATGAAGGATGGAGATTTCCTTGGCCCTACTTTTGTTGCTGATATATTATAAAAACACTTTTTATTGTCTTTCACAGCAGTGGCCAGATTGAGTTCTAGTTGAGCTTTCGTCTTTCTAATTTTCTCTTTACATGACCTAACAACATCCTTGTACTCTTCCTGTGTTGCCTGCCCCTTCTCTCAAAGCTCATAAACCCTCTCTTTTTCCCTAAGTTCCTGTAAAAGCTCTCTGTTCATCCAGGCCAGTCTTCCTCCCCAGTGGCTCATCTTTGGGACACATAGGGACAGCCTGCTTTTGCACCTTTAAGATTTCCTTCTTGAAGTGTGTCCAGGACCCCTCTGTTTATTAAGGACGATAGTGGTGCTATGATTCTAAAATTATATTTTACTGAATATATGTAAGTATGTGTGTATGTGTACAAATGACAGTACACTAAAATGATACTGTAATTCCATGGTCCATCTGATGAAAATTAGCATCAATTATAAATACAGACCAGCTCCAGCCTAACACTGACAGCCTTGCAGGTTTATGTGAGAATGAGAAACACCCTCCCAACAGCCTTTTTCATGTCCAGCAGTGAAACCAGCCCCACAAACCTCACTAACTCCAACTTGTGCTAGCACAAAGCTGTTTTGAACAAGTTGATGGGTTTCATATTAAGGGAGTTTATTCTAGAATTTCAAAATTTTTAGGAATTCCCTACTCTTCTACAACATCTTTCTGTTGTGACCTTTGCACTTTGGTTTTTGTTCACATCATGAGAAAGAACTGCCTTCCCATTTCACATTATGGATTTTTCACATACACAGATCAAAATGCTGCTTCTACTTGCAAAAGCTGAATTGATTCAAGTAATAGGTGTGGTGCTTTAATAATGGGAAAAGTGTGCAGAGGTAAAGAAATCTGGTTAAAGAAACGTGAAACTGAGGACTGCTGAAACAGAAGGTCCAGAAATAATAAGGTGAAGTATGAAATTCATGCATCCCTGAATAGAGTGTCCTTCAGCTAAGATTCCTAGCAATCTAAGGCACTTGGCAGCATGGTCAAAACTGAGATGGATGATGTGGGAGGATAGGTTCTGTGGAGGAGTTACGGTGATGTGGATGAGGACTACCCTGCTGCAAAGAGAAAGATCATTCAGTTGTCCTGGACAATTCAAAAAGAAGAGAACTGGGGGGGTTAGGGGGATGGAAGAGGCCGGGGGAGACACATGGAGGGAGGGATATACAGAGAAATTATTTGTGGGCTGCACTGGCATATTTTATTGCTACACATTGCCTAAACTTCAAAAAAATGAGGGTCTGTGATTATTATTGTAAACAGTTTCCTTCTCTGTCCACGGTACCCATCCTTAATATCACTCATGATTAGCATCTTGGCATCCTTAATACCCACAACAAGGAAAAATTGCTGTAGAGCAATGCAAGACTGCCCTTCCTTGCTATGTCTGTTCAGCATCTGGCACGGTGAGAGGCCATTTCTAAATGCTGCCACTCAGATGATAATGAGTATGAGATCTGCCAGTTCAGCACAATTTGTTCAAGGTCTGTATATGTCAGTCCTGGTGCTTGTTTAGAAGCAAGAGCAAAATTTATAAGAAAACTCTGCTGAAGAATGTGTCAGTCTCAGAAGTGTGTTTCCTGAGAAATGAGTGTGTCCCTACAACAGTGCGTGTTGGCTTTCAGGGAATAGCGTGTCCTCAGCAGCTGGAGACAGATTCCTTAGAAACTTCTTTCACTCATCTTTCATTGCCCTCATCTCTGTTCTCCATATAGAGCCAAGTAACGTAAACTTCTGCAACAACAAAGTTCAGATTCAAAGTGAGTGCTGGCAGATCAGAAATCCCAAACACATTTCCTTCTCGTGGGATCCATTCCCAATGCTGTAGCACTAAAAATCTTCTTCCCTGGGGTCTGGACATCACACACCATGGTGAGCATGAGCTCTAGCATTTTCACCCTCAGCCAGCTCTTCTCAGGAAGAAACGCCCTGCTTACATTTAATTACTCTACATGCTGCAGCCTCTCCACACCCTAGTCATTCCCATGGTGCTCCTTTGGCTGCACAAAATTCTTCTGTGACGAATGAATTGGAGATGGTATTCAAGACATGGATATCTTAGGCATGTATGGATTAACATTTAATATAGGCTGTTCTGTTGTCTTCCCATCTCCTAACTTTTAACATTAGCTCCTTTTTGTTTTTTTACTGTTTACTGAACAAATGTTTCTGCAGACCAACCCACAGCAATACAATAATCTGTTTTTCAGTGAAATTGTAGAATTCACCATTCACCACTTTGTATGCAGTGTTGACACCGCTGTTGCCACATGGCGACCGCTTTATATTAAATAGCAGAGTTTAATATTCAAATTTTTCTTATTATTAAAATGTTATTTTACTTCTTGAGATTTTTTTACAGCCTTTCTCAGCACTGCTTGTTTTACTACCCCAACTTTGTGTGCTTGCCAAAGTTGATTGCCTCATTAGGCAGCTACCCTTTCTACTAATCGTTTGTAAACAAGCTGTGCAACATGCAGTTCTGTATAGATCTGCTTAATTTGCAACCTGTATATTGTAAATTCTGACTTTTTAGTCACTTACTGTTTCCTTTATTTTGTCCTATTCATTACCCATGCAATACATTTTTGTTTGTAGCCCATCAGAGCTTAGCTGCTCCAAAATCCTGTAGGGAATCATAGAATTTATGGATGCAACAAATACAATCAAGAAGGGTCCTTAGGTCCTAAGAAAACTTGGATCTTCCTCACAAAAAATAGAGTAGCTCCCCAAAATGACCTTCACTGATTAGCGAAACATTACTTCCTTCCATGAAACCTGAGCACTCTTCTCGTATTTGTATAAACTCTATCTTGTATTGCTCAGCATGGACATGAGAATTTCTAATCTGCACTGCCCACAACATCCCTCTCCATAGCTCTTTTAAAACATACCTTATTTGCCATCCACCATTCCTGCATTGGGGTGGTTCTAAATGGTCGCTTTCACACCAGAGTAACTGATGTGGGCATTTCATACTTGGGCTCCTTTTGCAGTTTTGGATGAATGGAATCTTTTATGGTGACTTTTTCACTCTTTTGTTTTAAAAAATCCTTCTACAGGTTTATTCAGACACAGATCCTCCAGCCTATCCCAAGAGAAAATGAACTGTGAACTTCAGAGAGCTCATTTCAAGTGAATATAGACATGAAGAAGGTATTTAGTTTTCTGTTGTGGCCTTATCTTCTCACCTTGACTTCTGCAACCGTCTACAACTTTTACACAGCCTGTGAAAAGCATCCTTCTCCTGATGAGTGGTGTAAAAAATATGCCTTTGTTATGTTGCTTTTCCAAGGTTTTTGACCTGCCAGCTCATAACTGACTAACCAGAAGGATTCTTGTTGTCCTCATTTGGTCTCACTGGGAACATGTTTTCTCCTCCTGATGGCATCTTTTACCCTGCTGCTTAATCCTACCAATCTTTCCCTTTTGAACAGAATCTTACATATTGCTTGGGGCCAAGTAGTCATCTGCTGTGACATTTCAGTGCTCTATTAATTATCACTCTTCTACCAAGTTTCTGCTACAGCCAGTTTATTAGTAGTTTCATTTAAAACTATGTTTTCAGGTCCCACACTTTTCTAAGATGACCAATATTTGAAAAGAAGTATATATATATACATTTCTATATATGTGTATATAGGTGTATGCATGTACTTAAATACTATGATTTAATTTCCTATTACCCATGTTCTGCTTAAATGAGAATTGATATATCTTCAAACTTCTCCTTTTTTTTTCCTTTTCCATGAGCTTCTACTCTATTCTTTTTCTGAGGGTGCACTTTCTCTCCCTTCACCCTTACATTCCAAACATTCCAAACAGTATTTCTGCTGTACTTCATTGATTTTTCTACCTTTTTATTTTTTAATTTGCTATTTGACAGCTCAGGCCACTTCCATGCTGCATTGACTGAAGGCATTCCACTCCAAAACTCAATCCTTCAAGTGTTTGTGATGAAACTGAGCATTTCCCCCTCACACCTTCCCTATATCATCTACTCACCACTACATTAAGGTTTTGCGTTTCCACATCTCTGACTGGCCCTAAACATGCTCCTGGAGGGAATTCCAAAGATGATACTGTCTAAAGCCATAAACTTTGCATAAAGCATCTTCTTGCTTACTCACCCCTTTTTCAACCACAACTGATTGTCTACCACTATCACCTCCTTTCCAGCAGTCCCTTAAAAGCCTGTCTAGACACATGGAGTGATTTACTACCTTTGCATCATCTGCCAAGAAGGTTTCCATGTAGTTTCTCCAATATGCTGAGATCTTAACACACATGCTATTTATATGCAGGCACTGTAATAGCCTACATCTTTCTCTCTGTTGGGATACCTATTACCCTTTGTGCAATGCAATATATGTGCCCACTGTGAGGCTCATTTCTCTCCTTTTCTGGTTAGCTAGCGGTTGGATTTGTCCTTTTCTCAGCTGCAGTCCACTGCTAAAGCTGAGTTGGACTGCCCTGACATGTCCAAGTATGTCATGATAAACCCCTCTTTCTCGCTGAGGTTTTTCCAAACCAGTCTCTGGGGTAAGTGGTCTGTGCATGGGAGCTGGGCTGTGATCCACCTGCCTGGCAAGCAATGACATGACCAATGAACAGGTATGTCTCGTCTGGGCCTGTGCCTTGCAGGCTTTTCCTGGAGAGGAGAATGAAACTTCCTTGCTTCCTTTCTTCCTTGCTTCTGCACCTTCCTTCCGCACC
>VZRN01004656.1:3266860-3360642 GCA_013397935.1 Dasyornis broadbenti | reverse complement strand
AGAAAGAAAGAAAGAAGAAAAACTCAGTGTCTCAAAGCCAACTGTTGTGGACTTTTCATTTTTTTGTTGTTTTTGTTTCTTTTTCTTGAAAGTGCCCTGTGTTATGCTCTTAGCTGATGCTAAATCAAATTCACTGGTCACTATTACCCAAACATTTTATTTACTGTATCAATCTCTTTGACAATTAATGCCCCAAAGATAAGAGAAAAGAATTTTGGTATCCTATATCTCATTAATTCTTTTAATAAACATGTCAAAGGCTGCATAAAAGACAGTGAAAGTTCCACATCAGCAACTGCCAATGTTTTTTAGTACACTGTCTTTTGCCATCTGTCTTTGTAAAAAGCTTTGAGATCCTTGAACACATAAGGTGCTTCACATCTCTGTATTTCTTTCTGAATAACAGTGTAGCTTTACAGTTACATAACACAAGTTAGTCTCCAGTGAATATAGAATTTAAGGCACAATCTTATCTTCAGGTGAAAAGGATTATAAAACTAGAACATAAGGTAGATGACAGGTAACTGGCAGGAATGACACACAGTGTATGGTTAAAAAGATGAAAACCTCTGTCAAAGACATTGTAAAATAGAAGAATTTGATGGGTCCTGTTCGTCTCTTACAGTATGAGAAGCATGTGGGCATGAAACCCTCTATGGATTATTCAGTAAGTGAGAGGTTGAATCCTATCCAGCTACATTCAGAGTATCATCACTGTCACTGTTTCCTAATGAAACACTCCCCTAGCAAATTAGAAATTTGATTGTGCATATTCCGGTCTAATGCCAGGAAATTTCAGTGCAGGTCCACCTAGGGTATTACCTGAACTTTGGCTCACACCCCTGCTGCCTTCCTGAAGAGGTCTTTAAATGCCATCATCATTGCTGAACTTAGTAGCACAAACAGAAAGTGCAACTAAAAATATTCTTTGCCTGTTTTCTTTATGTGATTGTTGCTATACAAAAATGTTTTTGTATTTAAAATAATCTCTCTCTCATCTGTCTTCAAGCAAGACATCCACACAAACAGAAGATAGAAATAATGCATAGAAAACAGTGAACTCATAAGACTTTCTAACAAAGGCACATGCCAAGTGTGCTCAGGAATGAGAGGAAGATTACAGTTAAGCTGTTTTCATGCAGGTCTTTGTAAAGAACAGTAGGTGTGATTTTAAATTGCTGGAATCCTTCCAATTATCCTTTTGACAGTTTTTCTGAAAACCATGATTTCAGTGCTCAGAAATGATAGTACTGTGGTTAAAGTTATCATGAAATTTGGTGTGAAGCTGCTGAAGGGATAAGTTCCTACTAATACCAATCTACTAGTTTTGCTGGTTGGCCATTTCTGTAAGACTTTCATTTTTTATACTACAACTCCTGTTGATAACTATGATTCTATGATTTATGCCCTCATGCAGCTTTAAATTGTTTTCAGAATTGTATGCACCCAATTATGTATTTGTTTTTTAAATATCATGAAAGGTAATTCCTCCTGTTTCTGCTTCTGTAAGAGATTCTAGTCTTAATCGTACATCAAAATGACAACTCCTCTCAGTACAGAAGAGCTTATAGAGTCAGATTGCTGAGCACATTCCAGGGTACTTGGCACAATTACTGGGTCCTGCACTAAAAGCATGCCAGGATGTGTTTCTCTCCAAAAGAGACGCAAAGGATTTCCAAGGGAAGCACTCCTGCTTCCTAGCAGAACTGGACTGTAAGGAGCATTGTGCAGGCTGTTAAAACCCACCGCTCCATTAGCTGGCATCAATTTTTGATGCAATGTATCCTGCCTACACTTATCATTTTCTAGCTCACTTCAGCATCTGCTGCCTCCAGTATGATTTCACAGCCAAGGAACACTTCTAAACCCAGTTCCTATGATGTAAAAGAAAATGTAGACAGATGTTCAAATCAGGCCTGCAGCTATGGGAGCTACCAGAATGGGTGACAAGCTATATTTGCTTTTTCACTCAGTGTGCAAGTAAGAAGTACAGAAATCCTGTACTTCCACCTCACCTCAGTATTCCCCTCCCTCAGCATTGTATAGTTCCCTAAAAAGTAAGATAAACTTGGTTGGAATCTGTGAGCTCTGGGAGCTGCAATCCAAATTCAAAAGTGTCATTGATGATTAATGAGAAGCATTTCACTTGGGAATGTGGAAAAAGCTGCTTTTATTTCATTATTTCCAGATTTGTCCTGTTGTATAGCAGTATAGAATGGGAAATGCAGTTGGGCACAGAAAAGCACTTCAGCCAGGTGGATGCAGTGAATATTTCTGGCTCTGCCCACCCTTCCATTGCCAGCTTCTCTGGAAGAGGGTAAGGCCCAGTGTGCCTCACTCAGATTCCTGTATCACTCATGGGGCAAGTACCTGAGCCACTACTCAGCTAGCAGGCATCAGTCTCAGGTCTTTTGCTCAATTTGACGTGCATTGTCTACTTTGTCTGCCTCTTAGTCACAATATTGTCTTCTTTTGTAATAAAGAGGAGAATTCATTACTTTGAAAGTCAAAATTATGACATTTGAGATAAATTAGGGAAGACCTAATCAACCTACTCATTTCTCTGATACTATTTTCTTTAGTTTCAGGTATCACCATGTGAAATACTGGCACTACCGGATGAAAGAAGACACATAATACACCACAGAAGAAAGCATCCCCATTTCCAGCTTGGGGAGCTATGTTATCTGTCTTTTCATGGGAATGCCATTTATGCATTTTAGTTGACAAGCTCCATTTTTTCCATCATCTGAACTACTCGGTATTAAGAAAATATCAATGATGGACAAACATGTTTTGCTGCAGAAACAACTTTGACAGGATAGAATAGATTTCACATCTATTTTCTGCTCATTCGGGATTCATACTTAGTTATACGGTTGCAAGACAATCCTTGTGATAATTACATTTTTTTATCAGTGCAGAAATTTATTTTATATATTCCATAGCATAAGAAGTCTGCATAAAGTTAGGAATTATCCTCTATTTTCATGAAACGAGCACAATTTTCAACCTACTTAATGCTCTAGGTGACTAAGATGCTTTAAAGATACAGTTTCTAGCTGTGGAGAAAGATGGCCAAAGTACCACAGAAGGAAAGAATTCTGCAGCAAACACATTAGTTTCTGCAGTAAACCAGGAAAACCATCATAATCTGTGCAATATTTTAGTGGATAAAGACAAAACAAAAAGTGGGAAAATACTAATTTGGCTTCAAATAATAAAATCATTATTACTGTTTTTTAATAACTCATTAAGACATTAAATGGGTTTGTACTTTTTGAGAAGTTGCATTTCCATCTTTTATACTAGCTTGGGTCATTAGCATTCAGACTCATTATCTCTTGGAACTTTTCCTTACTTTCCATTTACTACTGCTCCTCTGAGTGCAATGGAGCTGTTTGGGCTGAGCAGGGTCCCAAACTCCTTCGGTACTAACACAGGATTTGTGGGTATAGCTTAGTCATCAATTACCAGGCAGAGACACAAACCGCCAGGACTTCAGACTCCCTTGTGCTAAATCCATCAGGATGAACAGATTGTAAACTGCCCATTGCAAACATGATAAGCAGCAATTTAGCACCAAGTTAATACTTCATTACCTCCATTCCTTACATTTATCCAGCTTTTCCCTCCTGAAGCTTTCTGAAATTGCATTTCAGATGAATGAATGAATGAATGAAACTGCACCACGCAGTTCAGATTTAATAGGAATAGTTGTGAACTTTAGCTTCTGAATGATTTGAGGGCATATGGAATTTTTTTTATATTTAGTTGGATAAGTCTGAAGCATTTGTTTCTATTGTTTGTTACCATCATACTAAAAAAAAAGAGAAAAATACTTTCTTGATTTGGGGGCTTTTTATTGTTTGTCTGTGGTAATAATAGAAAGCTCTTCAGAAGCGGAGTTTTAACACAGCCTATAAAGTAAACCTCTCACAATTTGTTTCTGGATTGTTTTTTCTTCTTATTACAGAGAGCAACTTACAGATGAAGAAACATATTTATCTCAAATCACTATAGAGTTGCTAAGGCCATTTTAGCCAGTTGTTTATATGCTTCAAGTGATTCACGCTGTCTACTGCTTTCCCCCTTCAGTAATCCAGACATCTTGATAGGAACAGCCCTGCTTCTTGTGACCCCCAACTTAATTTTCTTTCTTCTGTAATTTAATTCTATTATTATTCTTGCTTCCTATGACCTGCCTCTTTTCTTTCCGTTAGACAACTAAACTGTGACTTGCTATTTTATTACCCACAGTTATCTCACAGCTCTCCAAGTGTTTGTTTTTACTACCCTGGAAGGTTCCATCTTCCAAGTTACCTTTAAAAACACCATAAACAACAAAACCCAAAAGGGTCTTACAAGTTTTTAATGTCTGCTAAGTAAAGCTTACCTTGTCTTCTAAGTATGATCCAAACTACAAGAAATAGTAGAACAATGGGGGGACATTGGTAAGGATAGTAAAAAAAAAAGTGATCCTAAAGTAATTCAGGTTGAAAAGGCTCTCAGGCAGTCTCTGGTCCAACCTCCTTACACTGGAGGAGGAAAGGACTGAAAACAACTGGTTTAGTGTCTCGCCATTTTCTCCTGTGATTTAGTTTCTCTCTTCCCACATTCTTGTAACCCCGTCTTCATCTCTGGCTTGGTCAGAACTTTACACGTGAGGAGAGAAAGGATGTCCTGGTGCAGCCTCTCAAGCACAAGATGATGCACAGGAGACAAGAGCTTCAGAAACCAGCAAAGGCAAGGAGACATGAAGGTGGAGGAGAGGCGGGGTAAACAGAACTGCTGGGGAAGGTAGAACTGATGGAGCAGAGAACATGTAAAATGGACATGGGGCTGAACTGGCAAAGGAAACTGGAGGGAAGGCAGAGACCATCTTAAATGATCAGAACAGATCAGATCAGATCATCATCAAATAAGCTGCTGATAGTCTCTGAGATCAAAAGGGCATGAAGAGCAGGGCTGCATTTTCCCAAATCTACTAAATGGGTTAAGAGGCTTCTGAAGGTGTTTAAAAGTTATTTGAATTACCTAGTGTTCTGGGTACATCCTCAAGAGGCTGTAAAGGGAAGCTGTGAAGAGGAGATCAAAGCGCAGAGACTACTAAGGAGTTCTTCGCAAATGTGTGCTCAGGGACTTTTGCAGTGCAGGCAATAGAGGGAGAATGAGCACTGCACATCCAGAATGAGCAAATTCTTTCCTTTGAGTTCTTCCTCTTTCAATGTTCTCATCTTCGACTTCCTTTAAATTTATACAGATTTTCATTTTACTTCAAAAGTGTGTTATTCCAGTTCTGCTGAGCTAATCAGATGTCATCTCGTTTATTCTGAAAAATGCTGCAAAATTCTTTTACAGAGGTTTTTCTGTACTCCAACCTTGAAAATTGTTCCTATTTCCAGAGAGCACACACTTTTGCTTTTTCTTTTGAAAATAATTTTCATCTGCCATCTTTTTAATACAGCTGAATCTTTGACCTTTTATTTTCAAATTTTAATTCTAAAGCTGTACAGCATCATCAATATGAATTCTGAAGTAGGAGACAGCGCATGGAAAATGTATAGGTTGCACAATAAAAGCAGCTTCAGCAACAAAGGTTGACCTGAAACAGAATTAAGTGTTTAAAGTCCAGAGGGCTTTCCAGTCAGACTGTAAGAACTTCAAAGTGGGTCAGACTGGCTGATGGTGTCACGTTAAGCCTTACTCTGTGATGGTTTTAAAAAGAACTCAGGAAGTCCTTTTCCACGCTCTACATTCTTCTGAGACTAACAGAAAGGATGGGGCTGTCATTTGAAATAGAACTGAAATAGAACTGGTCTCAAAGATAATCCTATGAGCTGGGTGAATGCTTGTATGATAAAAACACTTGTGAATCAGAAAAAAAGGAGAAAATCTGTATTTGTCACTCGAAATACTGTGGTGTTTCAGACTCCTTGAAACTGTTATGAATCCTGGACACTAGTGGTGACACGCATGATTAAAAAGCATCCCAACTGGTAATGACTGATTTTGTATGGTATGACTGAGGTGCATTTTGGAGGAAGATATTAATGGATTCAGTGGAAAGCAGCGTGAAAAAAAGTGGAAGAGACAGTTCTTTTGTTCAGCTGTCTCTAGCAATGGAAGCTAGCATGTAGGAGGAACTCATGGAGAAGAGATGTTTACACATGAATAGACTATACCCTAAAAAGCAGTAAACAACTTACAGCTTGCTTTGCTTTGTTTACCTAAAAAAAACCCAAACCCAAGAAAAAAATAAGTCAATATCCGTAATATACAGTAAATTACTTCTTTAGCAATCTAATTCCAGCTCTTCAGGGATTACCTGTAACTGTGGATCATCTATGAGGCTCTCGGTATGCAGACATTGCTTTAAGCTTCATCTTGATAAATTTCGAACTTAATCAATGCACAAGCCTGCCTCCTTTGTCTCATAACACAGTGGCTGTGCTCAAAAGTGAATGGAATGCCATGGAAAACAAATCTGCTCATGAGAACAGGTAATTTTCACAAGTAAATAAAACCTAATAGTTTGCCAAGTGCCACGGCACACTCAATGTAGTGACCTGGAAAAGGGTGGTGATGAAAGAAAGAACACTCTCCATTAGAAGTTTAAGGCAACATCTATTTTTGTCAGTCTCCCACTAAAATCACACTCATCATTCCAAAGGTCAGTCACAAAATCAGAAAGTAAATCACTTAACTGAGAACATACTCCCATCACATTATTCTTCAAACCACTTCCTTTTAGTGTACTGTTCAGTTCACTATCTCAAATTATTTATTTGACTGGTGGAAAAATACAAATCACTATAAACAAAATATTCTGGCTACATCCATACAGTACTTTTCTACTGAAATATTTACCTAAAATTAATTTAAAGAGAAAATGTTCAGTCTTCCTAGGACAAGATGATTGAATCTAAGATCAGATAGGAGTATCTGTATGTTCACATCCTGCCCTGTTTCCCTTCCTACATTGTATGGATGTAAATACTTTAAGTCCCCATGTTACTTTTTATAGCTTCTTTTGCTTCAGGGTAAGGTACTTTATTCATAAATGCATAATTTAAGCAAGACACTGAAACTTCTAGTAAGGAGTATATCAGACAAGCAATCTTTGTCTTAAGAATGCCCCTCAATGGTTTCAAACATTATCACCTGAGGCTTCTGATATTATATGCAGCCTGTGCAAATTAATTTGAAGACTGTCCATCTTCTACTTACCCAGAAAGATATCTCACGTCTGTTAAATTACAGGGTGCCAGAAAATAGATTTTGCGTAATAAACCTTATTTCAGGGATAGGGAAAATTTCATCTCTAAATAACAAAAAATGAAAAAGTCACAGTGAGTGTGACAGCAGAATAGGGACCACAGTAGCGTAAAACACAAGTAGACCTTTCTGTCCTTTTCTACTTGGACTCAAAGGAGTTACCATGTGCAAAGCAGATACATGGTTTCTGTTTTCTATCAAATGCATAATCTTCCTCAGGCTCTATTTCATTATTTTTATGACCTATGCTTAAGTGTATTAAAATGTTGACTGTAAAAATTGGCATTTAAATACAATTAACGAGTATATCAAGAGAAAAAAATACAAAATAGCTGAAAGAAACATAATAAACGACAAAAATCCAAGAGAACAGGCTAGGTAAAATATTGGAAGGTTCTTCCTGTCCAAGAGGTAAACTAGCCTAAACAAATTCTTAGGTCCACAGCTCAGGATTTTAAGCTAGATATGGACAAATTAGCATGGTGCTAGTTGTTATGAAATGTCATTCTTGTTGCTTGTTTATACCCTGCCTAATGATTGCTTGGAAAAAAGTTGATTGCTCTGACATATGACCTGCATACCCAAAGCAATTCTCTCGTAACTTCTTACTACAACTTCTATTTCTGAACTGTAGGTATCGGTAAACTTCAAAGTGCTAACCTGGTAATATACATGAGAGAAGATTATTTAGGAGGTGTTTCAGTTGACAAACAAAAGGGAAATTTTCTATGCCTTGCACAGAAAATCTTTTTAATAAAAGATTACTTTTGTCTGGTGTGTTGTTCAACCATTAGAATGAAGAAATAGACCTAAATGAATATCAACTTTTGAGTCAGCAAATACAGAGCTATACCTGTACTCTTAACTGGCTCAGAAAATTTCTATTCAGTATAATTCTTTATGCATATCCTCTATAATTTTCATTTAGTAAATACCTATTGCTCTGCAACTCCTTCAATACAAAGTGTTATGTTAGTGGTACATATTAATATGTTATTATTTGCTACTGGAAATAATACTTAACAAGCTCAACACTATGATAATTTGTTCATGTTGGCAAAAATTAAATACTGAAACCAGCTTTTGAAATACACATTTTTAACTGACTGTTATAATACAAACAACAGAAATGGTCATTTGAAGTGAAATGTTTAAGAACATTACATTCTAATTTGTGTCATACATCATTTACAACTGAAAGGGTCAACATTTAGAATCTGTATTTAAGTAATGCTAATATCAGTAAACTTCTGTTTAAATTAATGCAAAGCGTGAACTGTACTGGAAAAAAAATTACTCACTTTACTAACTACTTCTAAAGTCTGAAAGAGTTTTAAAATGTTGTTCAGTACTGTATGTGCAAAACTGCATTTAGTGTCTTCAAGGAGATCTAGTGGCCAGACATTTCTCGTACCAGCTCTTCTCTTGGCACAGTTAAAGACATTGGGTCTGTGGCTGCTGTCAAGCTGACAACTCCTGGGAAACTGTCACTCCTGGACTTTCAAACAACTGGTCTGGATATGAGAAATTTGCAGAACTGGAAGCAGTAACTGGAAAGCATCCTGAATATAAGTAGTACTGTTGCAGCCCTAATTGGGAGAGAAAACATGTGGTTCATCAGTTTAGCTACCATGTACTTCAGTAATGACACTTTTTTTTTTTTTTTTTACATCTGCATCATGCTATATTAGCATATGGCTTTGCACAAGATTTTAGAATCTGTAGATAAGAAAAATGATAAATTACACCAGTTTACAGCTAACAAGCATAGCCTGAATCACTAGACAAAAATCTGACTTCCCGTAAGTTTGAACTCTTGGACAGTTTTGTTGATAATATGAGTAGAACAAAATGCCACAGTGTTCAGAAGTAGATTTCACTCTTTAAAAACAAGCCAGCTAGTCTTTCCACCAACTTAACTAATTTTGAATTTGCTGTAGGTGGAAGAAGTGTCACTGAAATTAACAGTCTGAATTATAATGGTTTTAACATGTAGTACTATTTTTGGAATTTTTAATACTGAACGGTACAGTGCCTTGCAGTTCTCCATAATCCTAGGCTGTATTAATATATATTTGTATACAAATATGGGATTCATGAAGTACAGAACATTGTATTTCACAATTCTGAACATTCCCAGATTTTGCAGTTCCTGGAGTACAGGAAAAGTCAGCAGCAACAGCAAATTTATCCTGTAACAAAAGTAACTGCACAGTCGTCTTTACTACAGCTCTATTCAACTTCCCATAATTTTCCTTAAAGGTATTGTTAATTCAGTGCAAAACTGCTTATCGTAAAGCAATATTCTCCTCATTTTTAAGGGAATGCAGCTATTAAACACAGAATGACAATTTATAGTCATTACTATATGTTTATTTATATTTTAAGAGAAGTGTGATCTAACTAACAGAGTTAAAAAATTGTGCTGCAGATACTATGGGTTTTAGGACTTTTTGAGGATATTACTTCATCTCAAACTCTTCTTGGTAAAAATGAGGTATGCTGAGTTTTACTCACTGTGCTTTTCTGAAGAAAAATAGGCCATGGTGTCAAATAAAAGAAATCACTCGTGAACATTTTGGTGGTCTGACACATGGTTATCCATGTGCTGACCAAGGCTGTTGCTAGACTCTTTGTAGAAATCTAAATGCTTTTGGATGGGAAACACTGTAGCATACCTACAATGCAAATTTTCAAGGAAAGAAGAGTCTGAAACTGCAACTTGTTGCTGTGCTCTGACCAATACAGCAGCAGAGTTTCAGAGCTGGCCAGCCTCACTTCAGTCATATAGCTCTTAAGAATCGTCAATAAATGCAACCTTACTATTGTAGTGTTTGTGGGAGAGGCTGAACACAAAACCAGGACATTTATGAGCTGGTACTCAACAGCCAGAATGATATTGTCACTACTTTTTAAATACTTTTTCCTTCAGAAATAAATGTGCCTGTCTCATTTCAAATAATTTTATTAGAACGTTTTTTTAATGTGAAGAGGTGGAGCTTACCTCTAGTAGCACACTGTTGATCATGGGGTTAAGAACCTCAGCCTTCATATTGCTCTGTAAACCAGAAAATAGAATGAAATGGCAAGTCAAGAAATACATTTATCAGAAATATACTGATATTTGAGATGTGGTTTTACGAATTCTATAAAGTTCTTGTTTTAACTTGATTCTTATTCAGACTGTTTACGTCAGTCTTCTGGTAACTGTGTCTACATTTCAAACACACCTCAGTAGACCCTACGTATTTCTATCACAGAGTACAATGAACTAAGAGAGGCCCAGGATTTTACTTCTTCATTAATTCATCTACCACAGAGTTTCAAATTGCCTACTTTCCTACAAGTGTGAGGTTTATGCAATGACATTGTTTGTCCATCTGTGTACCAGAGACCTTTTCACACCCCATAAAATTTTTAACCTCTTGCCCCTCTGCAAGGACACAAAAAGGAAAAGCACATGTCAGAAGGAAAATTAAGTTCTTAGAAGTCACACAAATATCTGTGGTTAGGATGAAATGAAAGGTCCAGATGAGCTCCCCTACAGAAGGAAAACCAGGTGAAACTCAGATCCCCAAACTGGAGACAGCACATGTTGTGCTGGACAGTGCAGCCTGGCTGGTGAAACAGCTCAGCATGCATGATATTTTTCTCAACCACTAGATGGGAAGAAAGATGGTTACAATAAGTAGTGACACTACTAGAGGCTAGAAAATCAAGATTCATTAGCTCCTCTGCTTTTTAAAATGGCAAAAGTTCCTCACTTTTTTATTTTCACTCTTCTTTGCACTGTGTTTTTTCAGAACAACAGTAACCTTCAGCAAGAGTTATTTTCTTTCAACACTGAACAAAATACTGATTGATTTAACTGAAGGACTTCCACTTACAACCTTGTAGCTTTCAGATTACAAATTTAAAGAAACATGAAACATCTTAATTTTAGTTTGGAGAAAGATAGCAGAACCAGGGAAAGATGGTTAGAAAAAAGAAGGACATTTTTACTCTCATTTACTGGAAAATCCATTATAAAATGCACTGTTTAGTGGGCCAGTTTAGTATTTTGTGTGCAATTTATTTTTATTATTTGTGCTTGTATTTATTGCAAGCATCCCACAGATATATGCTAAAATACAATCCCAAAATGCAAAATAAGCATTTCTTTTTCTCCTAGAGTAACCAGAAGTTATGTAAATTATTCAGAATAAAAGCAACTGAATAAATCATGTTCTTTATTAATAACTGAAAAAACATGCTCAGAGATGTGCTGGAAGAGCTCATGGGAGAACTGGAAAAATTTCCTTTGATATACATTCATGTTTTCATGGAGCAATCAAGAGAACCAGAATTTGTTCTTCTCTGATGTTTACAGAACATTTTCAGCAACAGCACAATTTTTATCTCTGAATCCTGCAATATTACTGAGATGTCAGTCATCCTTGAAGCATCTTGAAAGGCAGGATACTATTTCTAGCAAGGATGTTCACAGGTAAATGAATGCTCTTAGACAGACGATCTTGTGATAGAAGACAGAGTGATTTTTTAAGATGGACCGAACAGATTTTTCTAATCTCTTAAACCTTTTGAAAACACTGTGGTACTAAGGCAGGGGATCTAGTAAAGGGTAAAGATGACAACTCATGAAACCACCTTAAGGTACTGCAAGTACGATCTGTTTTACACAAATATGTTCAAAAGGGATAGGGTGAGTTGCAGAAGAAATTATCATCAAGCTGTGGAACTTCAAATGTGGGGACCTTCAATATGAGAAGAAGTGCTGAGTGGTAATCAGGAAAAACAGGAAATGGTGTCTAGAAAGAGAGATTTTAGAAGGCAGGGGACACAGAGTCATCTATCAAGGTTTATAAACTTTCTCTGCTGTAAAAATGCTCTGCGTTCTTGATCTGAGGAAAGAAATGGCCTCTTTACTGATATAAAGCCACTGGACTCAGGATAGAATTTCTGTTTCAAGAGGTGAACTCTGTCAAAAAAAGCCCAAATGCTACAGGAAATGCTGTCATCTTACCCCAGCTGTTGTTACAGAATCCGAAAACTTCTTTGATAAAGATGAAACTTCGTTGCACATGGCACTTGTTAAACTGATTTAAAAAAACGAGAGAGATAAATATAAAAATACGTCCTTGAGCCTATGACAAACTTTATCTTGGAAGGCAAGATGTTCTTAAAGCAATTTTGCTTCTAAATATTTTTTAAATATGTAGGCATAGACTGTTCATGATAAAGTTTTAATATTTCTTTACTGAAAAATCCACTGCTGACTACAGCAGCAAAAAGATGTCGTGTTGTTGCACACACCAGTCTTTTTTAGTGCAATGTTTTACTTGTTTAAATTCTAGACTTCTAGTTAAACTACTGTTTTTCTGATGATTGCAGCAACGCAGCTCCTGGGAATACTGTCGGAAATAAATCAAACTTAAATGAGAACAGGGAGTGGTTTCGTATGTGATCAATAAAACATCTACTCTGTGCTAAAAGGGGAAGCACATTGTGGTTAAAATATGAGAGAACAAGGAGATCCAGTTCTGTTCTGAGATCTTTCATTGTTTTCCTGGACATTCACAAGTGCATCCCACAGGACCTCATCCTGCAAGGTGGAGGTACCTTAGCTCTAATTCTGAAAAATACTTCATAAGTGCTTTGTTTTAGACAAAAGTGTTCCTATGGACTTCACTATTCTTATTCCTAAGGATAAGCACTTGGTTAAATATTTTACTTACTTAGGACTCAGCTGTTTAAAATATCCTAACATCAAAACCTGCTAAAATCGGTAGAATTGGTAACTACAGAGAGCTTGAGATCTGAATTTTGAGTCCTACTAGATAAAACTGGCTTCTTGAATTTATGTATGTTTCACTATGGTTAACTACAAAGTTGCTGACAAATGTGGTCTATTGCTCAGAACTACAGATTGATTTTTGTGTCTTTTTGGCAGATAAACACTAGACAATGAAACTCTATTGGCAGATAAGAAGACTGCATTATACACTCTAAAAGCAAATTCCATATATGCAGGCACTGTATCTTCTGCAGAAGGAACAGGAAATGCAACCCAATCTGGCATGTACGTTTGCTTGCTAGAGCAGAAACAACTGTTAGCCTGTGTATAGGTCATGTTTTTGTAAACATATGTATGTCAGCTATGTCAAAAAATGACAGGTAGCCTATATAACGTGACTGTATAAGAAAATACAGCATCAGGATCCCTAAAGCCAATGCTGTTTGTTGATCCATGAACTTACTGCGTCTTCACGCTGAACGGAACTTCGTGAGTTCTATGCAAATATCAAATGTTCACATGTGAATTACATAATACTCACTTTGTCAGTACTTTTGCTTGATCTTGAGCTGTTTTTTCTACTTCCTGCCCATGTAGAATTAATTCTGCTACTTTATGAAGTTGTTCAATACAACGAGCAGTTACCTCAGCCAGACTTTCAATGGATAGCATATAGATTTCCTTAAATTAAAAATGCAAATAATATAATCAATAATGACAGCACTGATAAAAGTATTTATAAATACATACATATAAAAGAATTCCAAACATAGGAACCTTTCCTATCCCAGCTGGAAATACCAACACACACATAATGAAGTAATATCAGCCATAATGTCATCCTCATAAACAACTCTGTTAAATGAAACATCCACAGACTATAAAATACAGACCTTATACTTGTTCAGAAAAATTAGTAGTATCAAGTCTACCATTTACTTGGCTGGGAACTAGGTCAGGCTCTTGCATTTTCTAACATACCACTTTTAAACCTGGTCCTAACAAATAGAAAGATACCTAAACTCTGGAAGAAGTCTTAATCATAATTACTTTCCTATGGAACCAAAAGTACTGGGTCATCCGTCAGCTGAATCTCCAGAGCAGAAATGGATATTGTCCCCAATAAAAAAGTGATTTTTATCAACAATGATAAAAATCTCTACCTAGCAATATGGGCTACAGCTTTCACAAACTGATGCCAGTTGGAAATCTACAATCCTATAAAAATCTGTAATATATACAGTGTATATATTCTGTCTGCTTCTTTAGACCTTTATTGTAAGGAAACATGACAGATAATTTCTTACTAGAAATAATAATCTTGACAAAGAGCAACCACATTTAAGATTGCTGTTAACTTGACAGAAAATATTCCATCACAATTAACCCTATGAGGACTGTCTGAATGAACACAACACTTTTAGCCTCAAGAGCTGTCTTTCATAAAGAGAATGACTAGTTGTTAGTTGCCTAAATAGTATTTGTTTTGTCTGTTCATAATTTAAACTGTTTAAATAGTTTGAACATTTTTTCCCATGCATTGTCACTGAGAGAAGGAGACAGTAAGAAATGCTGAGATACAGCTTTCAATCTCCATGTAATGTTTGACATTGCACAAGAGAACCCCTCAGCTCACTGTATGTTGAGTATACACATGCACACACACAAAAACACAGACATAAAACAATGAAAACAAAGTGATAGAGAACCTGCTACTTTGATATTTACTTATGGAAACAGAATAACAGTAACAATATTTATGTTATTTAGTCTCCTATTGGGTCTACAGTGAATAGTTGTATATTATTATTTCTTACTACTTCCACGAATTTAAAAAATAAGGATGACATATAAAACCAACACAAAGAAACAATCTTATTAAACAAGTATGTCCATTCACTTGATGAAACTTATTCTCCAAAAGTTATTTTACCTCCACAGTTTTGCTTTTGTCTACTTCTGTTTTATCACTGTCAATTTTATTGTCTTTTTGAGTCTTTTCTTCACCAGGTTCTCCAGGCTTTTCTTTTAGCTCCTCTTCTATGTCTACTGGGGTAGACAAACTGGCTGCTTCCAGCCATTCATGAGCTTTTTTCCTAGCCTGCGAAACAAAGAACCCAATCCCAAAGTTTAGTTTGAAAAGCGAATATCAGATCCTGAATATCAATTAACGATACATTTAATTACTTCATTTTTACATTCAGAAATTTGAATATATCAAGCCTCTGCATGGCATTTAGTTAAGTGCATATTTAAGAAACTGTAAGGAGAAGCATTTCTGACTGCATAAAGATGGATCATCCAGGGATAATTCCTCTAAAGATATGGTATTCCTAACCAACATATAAAGCTGGCATTAATTCCAGTGTTAATATTTCAGCCTTACTAGGTATCATTCAAATGAAGTCACACAGAATTTTTTCATACACGGTTTCCATATAAGAATACAAGGGTGTAAAAAAAGAAAAAAATTTGGAGAAATAAGAGAGCTGTACTAAATTCTCAAAGGAAAAATAAATATAAAATCACTGTATCTTGAGCTGCCTTCCCAGGCTTGAAAGTAGACCAAAGCTGAAGAGTCTTGAAGCTTTATAAAACTTGAGACTACTGTTATGCTTAGTAGGAAATGTATGATGTCTCTTTTTTAATATGAAGTCAAATTAAAATACATTAAGACCTAAGCCTAAGCTAGTTATCCATAGTCTATCTATGTAGCTAGAGAGACAAACATTCAGTTGAGCCTAAGATGAACAGATTAATCAGCTTTAAAGGGACCTGATTATACAAATGTGACTAGTTACATGACTAGCTTCTAGACATCTAATTTTTAGAGCAAGAAAAATTATTCTGAACCTGATCTTTGTTCCCAGTACATAAGACCAAACCTGCTGTGCTCATGAGCCCTGTTTGCAGAGACACACCTGGTTCAAGGCTTTCTAACACTGGAAAGTGCTTGTCCAACTGCATTGCCTTACTCATCTCACTTCTTCTGTCAAAGGTTTTCTATATTCAGCATTTTAGTCTCAATCTCCTGTACTTTGCTTTCTGAGCTGTCTGAAGTGAGCTGTTGAGCTGGGTACTGCTCTGTGTCAGATTTCAGAACAAAGCCCTCCTTCTTTGTCCAAGAAACAGAAGGCAACTCACTAACAGGTGCTAACCTTGTTTAGTTTGTCAGGAGTAGCAGCAACGTGCAATTCAAAGAGCAGTTCTGTGAGCATGCTGACAAACTCTTCTCCCATGTCTGCTGCAAGAAAAAACAAGACAGTTTTTATTACTGTGTTACTGCTATGATATTTTATAAGATCAAATACATCCAATGATATAGTTTCACCAGGCACTCCAGAAAAACAGTGGCAGTGACACAAGAAAAGAATGTGTGTGGGATGTGCACATACATGCTCAAATAAAGAACAGAACAAGCAACAGGGATCCCTGCACAACCTGATACACCAGCTTGACAGTTCAACTGCTCTTTCTACCCCATTCTAAATTCCACTAAATTTCACAAAAACAGGCAAGAGGGCAAGAAATTGCATAACCCCATGTTATCTGACAAAAAATACATGACCCAAAAAATAACCAGAGACACTAGCTGTTCTCTCAAACCAAGGAATAAAAACTGTAGCAGGGCCAGACACAAATAAGTTTCAGAAGAAAAATACTGTTCTCTCATACTGTTCATACATGTTCTCTACTGCTCTGCCTGCAAACCACGGGTAAGAGGTGTATTTTCTTTCTGTTTTAAGGTTGAGATTTGCTTAAAAGAAGAATGTTTTCTAGTTTGCTTTGAAGTAATGAGCCTCCAAGAATCTTCTCTTTTATTTTACAAGATTTTTGAGCAAAGGTAAGTATCAATCATATTCAGACTTCATTTTTATTACATATACTCCTTTGACAACTTGCAGATGACATATTTTTACGTGCTGCAAGTTCCTAAAAGTTAGTATTGTGGTTGGTTTTGTTCATCTGCATTTACTGAGTTTGGAAAAGATTTCCTGATGGAATATACAAAATCCAGTTCTTTAGCCTGATCCCACTAAAAGGTCAGAGTCCCCATAGTGAGCTTGATAAAAGTCCAGCTACTTCAAAAATTAATTTTGTGTCTTGCTATATTCCCATTTCTTTTGTTCATTCATTAGGTAGGGCCAGATTTTTCATTTTTATGCAAATCTTCAGTACTGGGCTTAAAACCAGAGGGTCATTATTCTCCAATGAGTTTGGGGACTTTGGTAGAACTATTTACAGTACCAAGCAACATGTGGAAAGATGGTAAAATCTCACACTTAGATTATACTCTCCTAGAGGGAAGGACATCTCACCCTTGCTTGTAAAGAGTGCCCATCTTTGGTGCTATAAAATAAGTTAGTGTGTAGCACAAAGAATTCTTCCCCTGCAATGAACAAGAGACTGAGCTTATGTCTTAACAGCAGGGGAACAGGTCAAGAAGTTTGTATTCTGGCAAGCCAAAGAGATGCGTGGAGTTCATTTACTGCCACCCTTATGAGTACATTTTGACAATAGATTTTCAGGCTTTGCAATATAGTACACTGGATACACTGCACTCACTTGTTAAATCAATGCTAAATTGTTTTATGAATGGCAGCATGCTGAAGAGATCAGCAGTCTACCACATCAATGCAAAATTACCACAATTGTTGATAATTGGGATATTCAATTGAATATTCACTTTGGTTACTGTCTTGCTTTACCTCACATATGAAATTTTTGGTGTTAATGGCTTTCAAAATGTATGTAAAGCTACTTTTCCAGATATTCTCCTCTCACTATTTCATAAACAACTGAAATGAAGCTGCAGTGAAAAATACATGAAAGGGTTGCATAAGGAAAAATCAGAGAGAAGGGTCTGTGTGTGGCTTTCTCCTACTTCTGTCAGGAAATAGATATTCTTTTTCTTTTTTTTTAAATCGATTTTGCACCTATCTGACTGTGAAGCCAAGGCACAAAAAATACTACAATTCCAATTTCAAAGTTGCCAAGAATAAAGCCTAGTCCAAATACTTTCCTGAAACAGTCCTCCACAGATCACTGCAGTAATATCTCTTCCTACAGGACTGAAAGCATTAATGGTAGAAAACATCAGAAACCCATTCAGATTCTGAGAGTCTACGATAAGAAAGGATCCTGAGAATTGACATAAAACAAATGGTCATCCTTTTCCAACACTTGAACGAAAAGTACTGGGTTTTCTCCCACCTAATCTTTTTTTTTTTTTCTGAATATATACAAATATAATGGCAAATGTAATGGCAAATAATACTATATGAACACTATATGAACTATATAACACTATATGAACAACATGACTCGTATGCTGAGAAAACGTTAACAAATTATCAATATGTGGTAATTGGCTTGTTTTCAAGTACTGCTCAGTGAACAGATAATATTTTCAAACACCATTGTTTAATCTCTATCTTTTTTAGGGGGCTGTCTTCCTTACATAAAGGAAAAAAACCACACTTTTTTGAGTTAGGAAGCACAAATCAAAATCTTATGGAAAGTAACTTAGTTGTAACCTGTTTAGGAAGCAGGATTAAAATCAAAGCTCCTGAACAGAATTTAACATAACCTGCTATCACTTGCTATATAAGGTAGCTTAAATAATAATAAAATTCTGTGTAAAAATACACTATTAAAAGACCATATGGTTTACTGACTTGATTTTATAAGTGTAGAACCTATTAATGTGTGTACGGAACTGTAGGGTCAGCCCTAACAGAAAGCTACTTGGAGAAGTGATTTATCTTTGTATTCTTTTGGTTCCTCTAGTGGAACTAAAATTTATCCAACTTAATACTAATAAATGAAATATATCTGTAGTTCAAACACTAATAAATCTTAATCCTAATCACAGCAAAGGATGTGAGTAATTTTGCACTGCTGCCTGAAGTAACACCCATTCAGATGTAAGGTGGAGAGAACATGTGTGTGTTTATTATTTCCACTGTCATAGAAGGAAGGATGTGTTTCACTTATGAGAGGTTTGCTTTTGTGGGGGAAAACCTGCAGCACACTTTGATTTGGTCTTTTTTTTTTTAAGGTACTCATTGCCTTGGTTGCAGCCCATTCAGAATGCCTGTAAATGTTTCAAAGAGCATGATAAGCAGCTGTGCTTTATTGAAGAAAACAGAACTTCTGACCTTCAGAGAAAACACCACTTTGTGCAAGGAACAGAGCTTCTCCTGGGAGGTAGTTTCAAAGCAAGGAACTATTTTCTGTAGAAATTAAGGAACAACAAATACCTCTCTCCTAAGCAGGTAACACAGTTTCTTGACTTCTATTTCTCACAACCCTACAGAGGAATGTGGGGTTTTAAAGAGTAAGTAAGAGGGGGGAAAAAACAGCACAATACCATACTAAGACTTTACACTGAGCACTTGCTGTCCCCCACAATGAGAAACAATGAGCTCCCTATGAGAGAGATAAGGCAAGCTGAGTAAGCACTGTCAGAAAGAGCAATTAAAAGCAGAAATGACTCTCCTGTTAGAACATGTGAATGGTAACACAGTTTTTCTAACTTTTCTGAGGGCTAAAGAAATTGTATCTATCTTGCAAAATGCAGGTTTTATGGGCAAAGTACCCCTGAGAGGATCAAGAGGATGTTGAAGAAATATCCTTTTATGTTTGTTTCTGAAACAGAACAATGTGGTGTTCAGTGGCCTAAGTCAGTCTTCAGTCAGGTCAAGGGGATTGTTTCTGTTAGCCCTAAGAGGTTTGGTATGGATCTCACAGGCCTGGAGACATGAACCACGCTGGCTTTAAACTGACTTCTTATCCTTCTGTTCTAACCTGTTTGGGGGAATGCTGAAGTTTCTGGCCTGTTTAAGACACCTATTTTGCTTCTAAACAAAGCACTCCCCCATTTTATTGTAACTTTTGTGAGCTCAGCCCATTCTCCTCAGTGCTGTGCCGCGTCACAGTTAAGACACATTTATGCTGCTTTAACTTCCATCTCCCACTTCACAAGCCAGGTCTTGCCAAACAATACCTATAAAGCATCTTTGCTACTATGTTTCAAAGTGACTTTCACTCAAAAATTCAGGGTTCCTAAATTCCTGTATGACACTCTAATCTTTTCTCCCATCTAGCAAGGGAGGGTGCAGAGTGAGGATGAAGCTGCTGAACAGAAAAGCATTTCTAAATACTCCAAAACTTTCAGATTATACAATTTCATAAACAGATTCTGTAAGAACAGCTGTTATCCAAAAAGTTATTATTTTCCTTTGGTTTTTTGCCTTCATTGATGATATAGCAAAACAAGATAATATTGATTTATGTTTTATTTTCTGCATCTCACACTTCATTTACAATATAAATTCAAAATTAAGCATTGACCAGCTTCCAGAACTTTTAGAGCATTAATTTTAGTAACTACCTTATGAAGACTATTAGGATATCAGATATTACAGTTCAGACTGTCATTTTTTTAATTACTAGACAAAGAAGTAACAATTATTCATATGGTCAAGTCTCTGTATTTCTAATTACCTTTCTGTGCCTGCACCGCTTCATCATCTAAATCCTTTGGAACAAAAATCTCTTTTATAGCAATTAAGTCATTTTTCACCGTCTCCAACTGTTCTCCATCAAGTGTTGCTAAATGTGTCTGAATCTGTAAAAGAAAGGTCAGTAAGTATTATTAAATGCTAATTAGAGCCTGAATCCAAAATAGACTAAGAAACTTCCATTATGTTCAAATCTTGTTTCCAACTTAGACATGTTATTAGTTCTTGTCAACAGAATTTTTTGAGTATCACAAAAATTACAGCAGCCTTGCCAGATCAGGTCTCTACCTTCCTCCAGAACATGAGTTTTGAACTATAAATCTGTGGTTTAACTGCAAACTGTAATAGCCATTTTGGATTGCCTGGATGAAGACAGCAGGCAAAAAGAGCACAGGCAGAATGGTTAGTTTGAGCACCCACGGCAAGAGCTGGAAAAAGAGGTCTCTTCCCGCCTTCAAAATGCAGCCAAAATTATTGACAGTCTACCTGTTTTGAAGAATGTATTGACAGGTCTTTGCATGTCTCAGGTATCTGCAAGTACCTGCATATCTAAGAGGATGGCACACCTAAGAGGGATGGAAACAGATTCTTTGAATCACTGTTTGTACTACAGTTATATGGTGTTAATCTCATAAGTGGAGTGTTCCCTCTGCCTATGGAAGCCAAGTGAAATGCCTTTACTCCCCTTGATACAAAATTTTGCTTTTAGGCTTGTTTCAAGGGGTTTTTCAAAAGTTTGCTTAAGAGATGTACAGACTACCTCAGTGCGAGGCTGGAGAAATCTGTTACTTTCTTACTGGTGTGTCCTTGTGTCCAGCTCCTGTGCTCAGGGTTAAATGCAAGATAAAGCCTTCAGACTCAGCTCAGGTTGTGAAGGACTACACAGGGCTTTTTTCCTCCCTTTCTATAGCACTAGCCTTTTCAAGGGCTAACTGGGAACTTCTTTTAATGGAAACTTTTAAAATAAAAGCTTAAACATAAATGTCTGCGGTACCTCTTGCACTCCTCCTGTGGCTTTTGGGGCGTTAGAAGAGGTCTCAAGTTTGCAGTACTCTTTATGTATTTTGTGCCTAGGTATGTATGTGTGTGGTAATTGAACATTTATCTGGGTATTGGACTTGTGGACCCACACAGTCACCATCAATCCTGTTGGACTGAGTCAGACTATGTACATGTCTAGGAAATAACATGAAGTGCATCAGAAACCTCATGGTAACAACCTACACGTCTTGCTTACCCTGTGCTATTTCATAGTAAAATAAAAATAGTGTTAACACATGCAATTAACCTAAATGTGTTTTCTATTTATCTCTTTCCTATTTTGTGGGTGGGGGTTTTTGGCCGTTTTTGATTTTGGGTTTTTTTTTTCCCAAAAGCAGACCCTTGAACCTTGCATGTGGAGTTTGAATGCATAGTTTTTCATCTAGATATAGTTACAAAAAATAAAAACAACACTGACAGTATATACCTAACTGTTATTAATATAAGCTTCTTTTATTTGTGAGAGCAAATAAAATATGAAAAAAAGAAAAGTTGGTTATATTTTATTAAGAATTACCCCACAGAGCAAAGAATGCTAATTACAAAAACAAAAGAGAAAACTTGTTTTTAAGAAATTCATTTAGAAAACTGTTTCAGTACAAAAATATCACTGCTGGGAATCTATAAAATTCTATTACTCTACTGTCAGAGATCTACTGATGTACTAGCAGAGTAAATAAATTGAGCGATGAAATTAAAATATATCTTTATCACATAGGCCTTAATAACATTACCGTCTTTAGAGAGACATTTGTATACTTTCAATAATAGTACCTTGGTGTAGTTTTATGTAACTTTAAAAACTAACACAATAAGAAGTGAATAAGAAATCTGGAACTCAATTCACCAGCCTCCAAGTGTAGTAGGTCTGGAATTCCTGAATTTAAGTATTTGTACCTGATACAAAACCAAAAGATTTCAACCTCCTTGCAAATTCTGCAAGGAATTTGCAAGACATCTGATAGTGTCACAAGCTGAAAAATGCACACGACATATGGTCCTGACAAAAATACCTGTCAGTTATGAAGTTGATTTGTTTTGAGTTAATCTTTTAGTTAACTTTTAGGTGTATTGAAATTGAGTTCCTAATGCCCAGGATTGGCCCATAGGATCAATTCAGCTTTCTCTGAAGTTGACGGAAAACTTACTGCTCATTCTACATGCATCTGCAGAATAATATTAATGTAAAGATAAATTCTTTTACCAACCATATTGATTTATGCTGTCTGCATACTGTACCTGAGCTTCACTTTCATTTGACAGGATTTCCAGAGCTTCAAGATGAGACAAACCTTGGAATTCATCAAAAAGTAGTCCATAATGTGCTGTTCTTTCAACTGTAACTTGCTGGGCCCGCCTCTGTTTCTCTTTTTCTTTAGCTTCTCGCAACAGCTGTAAAAACATACATAATTCCATATTTTATTGATAGTGTTGTAAGTGTGACAGATTTTATTATTGTTTCTGTATGTCTAGAAGTAGTAATAAAATTTGGGACTGTACCACACCTGCAGAGCTAAAATTTTAGAGATGAAATAGCTAACTTCTTTTTTGATAATTTTCTCTGACAAAACATTTATATAGTATTCTAATTAGAGTTTTCCCAAGGGTAATTGCTAACCATCTTTCTTTAAGAAACAATGAAAATAAACCAAATTTTGCTTAAATTTTCAAAAGCAATGCCAGCTGCAGATACCATATAATGAATTTCACCACCAATTATAATGAAAGAAAAAGGACTATTTCTTGTGTAGCCTTAAAAAGCCGTGCAATCCATTCTACAGACCACAAAATTCCCATGGGAAGACTATTATTTTCAGGACCTACCCACTAATCTGCATAAATAATGCACCTACATAAATATTTCCTATAAAATATTTTTATCAAATACTAAAGTCAGTTTCATGTGACAGCAGGACTGACAAAAGAAATTGATGAGTTATACCAATGGTCAGGCAGAACTACATTCTATATACTTGGGTATATTTTAGAGTGTTTTTAATACACTTTTATCAGTGTATAAGAAGGACAGAACAGTGCATCCAATAGGATCTTCTATGCCTTCCTTCTATTCCCAGAAAGAAATGGCCTCTCATGAATTTGCTACAGTAAAGATGGTAAATACATCTGAACTGCATCTTAGGTCACATAAAAGCCTCTGAATACAGGCGAACTCCCGCCACTTACATTATTCCATCATTCAAAATTTCTACAATATTGTCTTTTCAGTGGTTCATTTATTCCAAAAGACTTACAATTAGTACATTTTCACCTGTGCAGTCTCCATTTTCAAAAGTTAACTCACAAAGTTTTATGAACAAATCACCGAAAAGTGATACTGCAACCCATGAGAACTGATTTATGTTATATTCTGCCTCAGATTCTATGCGCAAATTCATGCATGTTGTTTAAGGAGACATTCTCAACACCTCATTTTAAGCCTATGGGCATTTACAAGAGTTAATTGGTTTTGATCTACTATAACAGCGTAAGTTTGTTAACTCTTACAATGATGAACACTAAAATGAAACATCTCATTAAAAGAAAAATACCTTACTCTTCTCTACAAGGAAGGAAATATGCAGTAAAATTAGTTTCTTTTCAATGTCTATTGTTTTCCCCAGCCTCCTCGCTCTCAGTGTCTGGAGAACTAAAATAATTTTGCACTATCTGCACTTACATGTCTGTTTCTATCACATCTCTGAGCTTTAAAACGTGAGTCACAACTATATAAGGGTACCTTTAAGTCAGACAGACATTGAGATACTATTTTTTACAGGTTTAATTCCTAATGAAACATTGTCATATTCCAGTATTACTGGTTTCCAAGGAAAAGCGTATAGTAATGTTTATGCTGCAAGATACCTATTTACAGCAGTTATATACTGCTGTTATTATATACAATAATTTGATTCTATCTCCAGACAGTAATGTTTTATCACTACATATACTGTCTTATTTAAATCAGCTATTGCATATGTGATTATGCAGAAAAGATGATTTTACATTATCTTTTGTGGTTCTGTGAATAAAAATAAAGTAGAGCAAATATGAAGCATAATATTTATTTCCATAAGCCCAGCCGGTATCTACTGCAATAAATAAAGCCTATCCCTGAGGCATGTGAAATTCTGGAAAAAGAATCTGAAATTGCATTGACAGAGCAGTATTTAAATAAATCCAACCTGAGATAGCGAGACTGTTCTTGCCATCAGTGTTTTAGTTCTCTTAAATCCAGGATCGCTTTCTGCAAGGACATTCATGGTTGTCTTCCCAATAAATTCCAAAGCATCTAAGCCTCCAGATAATACACTTTTGCCCTGTATAAAATAATGCAATGTGGTTATTTTCTTCCCAGTTTAGGCTAATATGAACTTGTAAAGAGGAGCGCTTTTGTAGGCACTGTCTTTGAACATTCAGGCCCCTAAATTTTCTATACTTAACTAACAATAGAGTTGGTGCATTTACTTTGTTCTGAATATGTTTTCCAAAAGAAAAAAAAACTATACCAATATTTCCAGTTAATTAAATGACTTACACCAGAGGAATTGTAAAAATTGTTGTAAATAAAAAAACAATTATGAATAATGTCACAAAAGGGCTGGAGCACATCTCCAGTGAAGATAGTTTGCGAAAATTAAGCTGTTTAGCCTGGAGAAGAGAATGCTCTGAGGAGACCTTCTAGCAGCCTTCCAGTATCTAAACGGGGGCTTATAGGAAGGCTTGAGAGGGACATCTTGCAAGGGCAAGCAGTGTGAGGACAAAAGGGAATAGTTTAAGTTGAAAGAGGATAGATTTAGTTTGGACATCAGGAAGAAATTCTTCACTATGAGGATGATGAAGCAATGGAACAGGTTGCCCAGAGAGCGGGTGGATGCCTTGTGCTTAGAAGTGTTAAAGGCCAGGGTGGATTAGGCTTTGAGCAACCTGGTTGAGTGGAAGGTGTCCCTGTCCAAGGCAGAAGCATAGGAACTGGATGCACTTTAAGGTCCCTTCCAATCCTAACTATTCTGTGACTCCATCATTCTGTAAATATTCACTTTAATTTCACCCAGTGGCATCTGTTTTGTAGGAACATGTTTTAGACATGAATAATATGGAGCAAAGTCCATCATGAACAGGAAGACCCTGTCTTACCTGGCTTCTAAAATTTTAAGACTTCTGATGACTCTGGAACTGTCTATTTAAATACATACGTTTTTCCTGTGTCTTCATATATTTTATGTACACTGAAGAAGTTTCACTGGCGAAAGGTTTCCATTTCAATCTGGATTGTGTGTGTATCAGATACTCAAACGCTGATGTAACCTGATATGTAATAGAAAACCCTACCAAAGTCTCAAATGGCATTACAGGTGACTTACTGAGACTTTAAGTGATTCTTTTTGTACCACACTGATCACTATGGTATAGTAGCCTCCAGGCTGCATACAAGCACATTTCTCTTATTTGCAAATCTTATATAATGCTCAAGGAATCTTACTGGTGCCCAGAATCTATAACCCAGGTTCTGTAGAAACAGCCTTAGGAATAATCTATAGGAATCTCCTTCTGCTCCCAAAATTTTTTGATATTAGAGTGATAAGCTGCTCAGAGTGAACTGAATATACAGTAAAAAAGAACTGCCACTTGCTCAGTGGGGAGTTAATCTTCTATGCTTTTACAGCCAATATTTAAAATCTCTTTTAATTTCAAGTGAAACACTATACTGAAAGGTGTAAAAAAAGTTTGGGAAGGAGATGACACAAAAATTGGTTCGGAAACAGTATGGTACAGGATTCTGCAAAAGCTGAAATCCAGAAAAAGAGAAAATGATTAAGTGCAACACACAAAATATAGGAACAGTGTAATAGGAAAGAACTGGAAACAAAAGATTTTGCCTCACTGCAATCAGATCCCCTTCAGGGAAGGCTAATACAAAAAGAGACTAGATAGGGAGGTAAAAGTAAAGGCCAGAGACTAAAAACAGAGAGCTTAGTAAAAGCCTTAAAATAAGCAAATAGAGTATTTTCTTATTTTATCTGCCTTCAAAAATGGTAACAAATCCTATCACACATTCTCTGCAAGGACTTAACTTTAAAAATACAAAATCAGACAATGGTACAATTATAAAAAAGATTTTCCAGAACTTGCAAAATTCTGCATAGCTTAGGAGAAGACCACATTTTTTTTCACTGAAACTGGTGACAAAGTAGTAACTGATTTAGTTCTGTTTGACTTTTTTTTAATTTGACACTTTAACAGTTATTTTGTCATGGAAAAGACTCTAAACAAAAGACTAAAACAAGAACTGTTTTTACAAAGACCTATAACTTAAAAAATGTGGCCTACATTTTTTAAGCTGAAACTAAATATAATGAAAAATATACAGAGCAGAGAGACCAGCTAAAATGACTCACTGTGTTTTGTACAGCGTTAGTGATAGCTGACAGCATGCCACGAGATCCAGATGGAGAAGAAGGAATATTCTCAGAAGAGCTTTGGTCCAGAGAATCTTCTGCTTCTAACAAAAGAAAAAAAGCCGGTTACAGCATAATTTCAACCCTGCAAGTCACAAATTACAGTAAACTGGTTTCTGTGACCAAATTACTAAAGTTTTGTAAATCAAAGTAATTTGGCAATGTCAAAAAGTTGTTTCCAATTTCAGTGGACTTGAACATACCTGTAACTGAGGTTTCAGCTGCAGGAGGCTCTGCTGTTTCCAATGATACTGAACTTCCGCTATGAATTCTTAGGGTAGTTCCTGCTTTTTCCTTTACTGCTGTTATCCCATGACCTGTAGCAGATGCATATTTTAGACAATATGATTTGAAAACTTTATATTTCTACTGCAATCAGTTTAAATGGAAATTGATGCTCCTCCTAAGGCCGTAGGGTTTGACCTCATACAGTTTTCAGAATTCTAGAATAATTAACCCAAAGTTAATGGACTGCAGGACTGAGGTAAGGAATTTGTTCTTCAGTCTTCTGCAAAGGTGCCATGTTTTTAGGAATACTGGCTCTGGTCCTCAAAGTTATTTCAGAATTTAATCTCCTTAGTTGCTTATTTGAAGTAAAATTCTAAAGTGTCTCTTCTCAGAGCTACTATTTAAATATACTTTGTAAAGTCTGATGACAATTGGCACAGGCAGAACTATTGCTCCAGTGGCAGCTGATCTCCTATGGAGATTTTACCACCTTTAACTGATGCATCAGTTGACTCTCTAGTCCTCCATTAAAATGGTCTAGTTTAATATAAAGTATAAATAAATGTTGCTATCATTTTATCTGAATATTTTTAACAGAACAGGATTGCTTTGCTGATTTTCTACACAGAGTTTATTTACACTAGCACATCACAGGGACTGGTAATATCCTGCTATAGGACAGGGTAGACTGACTGGTAGTCAGCAAGGGGAAGCAGTATCTTCCTAATCTGCATGAACTGTAGTTGAAAAATACTGCCCTTAAAAAAGACTACTCTAAAATTGTCTGCCTATTTTGATTCTGGATATGTCCACAAATATGTCCATGATACACTTCTTCCATTACAAGCAATCCAGCTAGTAATCTTCCTTAGCTGGAAGTTTCTGCATTATCAGCTGAGGTGCAACAAGTGAACAACAAATCAGGTGAGCAATATCTCTTTCCAACACAAAATTAAATAGCTTCAGCGACAGGATTTGATTTTTATCTTGTACAGTACGTAGTTACTGCATCCTGCATGAAAACGATCACTTCTAGCAGCAGGACAATCCAGAGTGCTTCAACTACCTGCCTAACTACTTATGAGAAGCGTTAATGACAATTTCATACTTCTTTGGTTAAACTCAACTGTAAATAGATAAATTATTTCACAAAACGCATTAATACAGATGGCCAGGCAGATATCTAGACATCTAAAGCACAAAAAGTTAAGCATGATTCATGCAGTGTAGTCCAAATTTTCCCACAACTGTGTGCATTCTATTAGACAAGTTCAAAGCATCTTTTCTGAATTATATCAACTACAGCAAAATAGTCTATCACTTGCCAGTGCCCTGCAGCATTCTGAACATATACATATATGTGTGTGTAGTCATACAAATATGCTTTTCAACATCTGATTAAAGAAAGATGTAGCAAATCTATTTGAAATGGAGTAGGAAAAAAGAAAGCTTAGATTTATGATTCTGTGATTTCCAGATGGAGTACGCATTAGGTGCTCCATGACTTCAGTAATAAATACACTCTAGAAAACATGTGAAGCAGCACTACTGAAAGATCACATATAAGAAAACTCGAGTATTTGAAGGTAAACACAAAGAACAGATATCCCCTAAGGAACAGACCTGCAGAAACAAGGAATTTCGTAAGCTGCATGAGGTCCTCATGTTTTACACTGAAACAGCCTAGGCAGAAAAAATGCTTTTACCTGTCTAAAGAAAATATGACCTTTATCTATTTCATCTTGTGTCTTACAAAATACAGTAGTGCGTTCAACTGTATGGGTTATACCAGGTTACGCACCACAGTGTTTAAGTCATTGTTGGATAATTTCTTGACTTTTGCAAAGTCTGTTCCTAAACAGATACTGGAAAGCAGTGTACTGCCTGGTCTAATCCGTATCTCCCATATTTTAATGCGTTCAATGAAAATATTAGCATGGATAGATTCTGGAGTCATTTATTCAATCCCCAAATTCCTGGGACTCACTTAAATCACTATTAATTGTGCTTTTTAAATGTCACAATGTCACATTCCTTTCCATTTCTTCTGTTCACAACATTTTAAATGAGCAAGAGTTCTATTCTCTTCATTGACTTAATTTGATAACAAAATACTATGGTCCTGTAGCCATATACAAAACCCTAAAAACAATAAGCAAAAATTTCAATTGTCTGCAAAAGTTACACATTTTCAGATTAATTTCCCATTTATTCTCTAATATTTTTTAGCCTTGAATTGGTTCTCATAGTTTTGCAGACAAGCTAATAAATTTAAGAAGAGAAGGCACGCAGTTGCTGTATTGATATTTACCGACTTACAAAAGTCAGCATTTTCATGGCTGTGGTTACATGCACAAGAATAATAAGAAAATAGTCCAGGTCAGCTAGGGGTGTCTTTGCTGAACTATGCTATATGACACATATGTTTGACTGCAGCAACAAAACCAGATGAGATCAGAAGACCACAACTGGAGCAACTGTTAGATACACAAAGGTGCACAAACACAAAAGAAAGGCGTGTTGCCTTGGAAATGAAAGTTATTATTTGTAATTTCAAAAGGCACAGAAATAAAAGAGGTCACAGGAAAGAAGCCTACAATTTAGAGATAAAGATGCACTGGCTTTGTTACACTGGGTGTGGTAATGCAACTGAGCTGACACCTCTGACATCTCCATTTAATCCTCTGTAACAGCAGAGACAGAAAAGCTATGTAATGGGTATTGTTAACTGTGAGCTTTTGGTAGAAAGCATGTTTTTCCCCCCTGTTTTATTGCTTTTGTTTCTCTTGCCTCCATGATTCCCTGCCTTTCTATTGGCTGGCAATTTCAACAGAATATTACCGTTCATGTTGCTAGCTGGCATCTTTCATTTGAAAAGGAAGGTTTTGCAAGCAGTGCCTAACAACATGACCTGCCTTTTGGTTTGCCTGATCTGCCCAGGGCCAGATTACAGCACTCACAAATGCTTTAGTCAGATAGCATACAGTGAAGTGGGATATGTCTTATCTTCCACCTCTCAGATAAGCAGCTTTGGATTCCCTGCAGAGTTGAAAGAAGCAAACAGACACCTCTGGAGGGCAGTTCAGTACATCTGAAACCTAAACCAGTCTCTACAGGAATCAATGATCCCTTGTCCTCCCAGGGCACAAGCTCTCCCAGGCAATTGGACTCCCTGCTTCAGTGGTACAGATGGGGAGGAGTTTGAGATTTTGTACCTGGCTACCACTGGGCCTTTGTAACTTGTGTGCCACCATAGGGGTACTTCTAATGAACGAATGATCAAAATTTAGTCTAGTAACATGAGAGAAGCTTCATCTGGCTCAAGCTAAAAATGAAGACTGAGGCCTTAAATTAGCATCTTTCACCAGCTGAGAAACTGAGGAACCTGAAATTGGCTGGAAGAGAATCATTCCACCATATGAAGTATAGAGATGTGGAAAATCCAGCTGTCCTCTGGTTTTGTAAACTAAAAAGTGGGACTCCATTGTGCTCACTTTTAGGCTATCCTATAGGCACTTCAAGCCTTTACAAAATTTCTCATCCTTGCAGTTAAAAAAACCCAGGCTAGATTCTGATAATACCTATGCTAACTAGTCTGTAAATCTGGAAGCACTCCAATTAAGCTAGTAAATGAGACTAGATTCAGATCTCCTTACTGCGAGCATAAAAGGTTTCAGTAATAGCAATACGCATAATGGCTGTTACAACATTTTATTGGTTCTCAGCCTCTTCTAGACTATAAGCCCATATTAAAAGACATAAAGAAAGCAAAAAGGACTGCCAACCCCAAAAGCGACAGCCCCCATGTCCACATTTCCTCCCATCTGTTACTTGTATTCAGCATTCTGAGAAAGGAAGAACTGTAAAAAAGGGGTTTGCTGATACAGCAGCTGTAAAGTGTTATTTACAAAAAGTTGTGACCACCATGTGATTTCAACCCAAAGCAGTTTTACCTTTATCAGGTGAATTTACAAAATTACAAAAAAAAAAAGTCTTCTTAAGAGATTAACCACCCTTTTAATGATCACATAAAGTACAACCATAACATCTACCCTTCTTTTAAAAATATTTTACTTTATTTTGCAACAGGGGAATATTATCCATAGGGAATAGAAAAGACATTCTCAATGTTTGAATACTTTAGTTTCACATTATCTGAAGCATTTGCATTTCTGTTCCACACAGATGTCAACTTTAGCTACGCAATGCTGATTATTACACATTCCCATGCGTAATAATATCCAAGCTCATGAACACAGTGACATCTCAAGTGACATTTCGTTCTGTTGTAGTGAGTGACAAAAAGCGGTTTTCAGCATACCAGGGAGAACTATGGGTGTCTGATATTTTCATGTCCCATTCTGATAGCTGAGGAATCAGATGAGGAGTATACACAAGAAAAAAATAATCAAGAGAGCAGAATGTTAATTACAAACAATACATTAAAAAGATGCATTGCATAGCCTTATAGTATGAATTTCAGGGACGATGTGGATCAAACAGCTCGGGTTTTTTTCTACTTTTACTGTGTAAAAGTATTGGCAGGTGTGAATCTTAGCAATGGCCCTAAGGGTAAAACACACTTACACGGAATGAAGCACGTGTATACAGCATGAGAGAGAACAGATTTTGTTTGGAAATGCAGCTCATTAAGCACCATAACTTCAGCACTTCATGAAAGCCATACCTCATCCAAAACACCACAGCATATGAAAGGCAAGGTTTGCAGGAGAAGGTAGTCACTTTCATTAAGCTAGAAGATAGATAAGTTGGAAGAAAAACTGAAGAGACAAGCTTTCAAGCACACAAGCTGTTTTTAAAATGCAAGTCACAAGCTACCAGTACAAACTGAAAACATATTTTGCCTCTCACAAGCCCTGGGGATAAGGAGTTTGCTGTTACAGCTAAGCTAACCTAATGGCTTCTTGGTGCAGGTATGGGACGTTCTACGTCTTCCCACGTGCCATACTTGACCCTTCTGCTTGCTCTGACACTGGTCTCAAAGAGTCAGTTCAAGGTACTGAAGAGGCAGAAAACGGATTTTTCTTAATCCTGAACCAGATTAGAGAGAGCTCAGAGGAGCATAAATGCTGGTAAAAGGGAGAAAGAAGAAACATGCAAGGAAAAGACAGGTGTGGGACTACACATTTCAGTGGCTACTATCCATTAATTGGCTTAGCTGCAATAGTCACCCTCTCTAGAAGGATAGCTTTATCATCACTGTTTACTATAAGACTGGATAGTGTAATGCCTGATTTACTAAAAAATACAATTGAAAAGAAAGAGATGATAATATGTACATAAAATGATGATAATTAGTACAATTAATTCCTCTGTATCTCAGTGAACTTCTCCCAATTCATCATTTCAGCAACTATTTCAGTGGTTCTGCACCACTGTGGTTCCGTAAGGGGGAACCCAAATTTCTTGCACCTTTTCAAAACAAATCTCTTCACCTCATTGATGAAGCTGATTCAATAGTTTGCTTAGTGTGACATCTAGTGTCAAGATCCTAAATATGGTTCAGGCCATGACTAAAATTAATCCAAAGGCATTACAGATTCTGTTGTGTAGAGGAGTATCACATCTGTCTTGTGGGGACTTTGATCCAAATAATGTCAAAATCAATTGAAAGGCAACTGACATTTTCTTTGGAATAAAAAACTACCACCAAAACAATCCCTGACTATATGTGCAGTTACTTAAAGGGGGATGAGATATGAATTATATGGAAACTGCCTTATTATCAGCAACTAAAATCAGCTGTGCTAAACAAATCATAGCCAAGCATTAAAAATGCTCATGTATTTGTGAGCTCTTTATCAGTGTTTGAAGGATAATGAAATAGAGACCCTTGGAACAACATTTTAACTCAGTCTTAAATGGGTAGGAATGCAAGAAAAATTGATTACAGTAAGAAGAATTATTCACTGGCACAACCTACCCAGGGATATAGTAGAGTCTCCATCGCTGGAAGTTTTCAAGATGTGACTGGACAACATGCTAGATAATCTCATCTAGATGCATAGAACCTTTCCCACAAAACCCTCGACTAGATGACTTTTCAAGATACCTTCCAACCTGGGCTGTTCTATGATACTATTTGTTAAAAGCAGAATGTATTTGGTTAAGCTTTTAAGATGTTTTTTAGTCCACCTCAAACTTTTTCTGCTATTTTTACAGAGTACAATTTTGAAGAAAAATAAAACTAATAGTAAATATTAGTCATACTTCACCAGACAAGCAACTGTGCTGTACAAATATGAGGACAGAGCAACAGAAAAATCACAAACTGAAGGCATTGCTGCTAAGTCTTAACTCCAAGAAAGCAGTTTTACTTACAGCACTTGCTACACTGAAGGAATAGCAACTTTACAGTAGACTGGACCATAGCAAAACTACTTTCTGGTGTAGAATAGGAGATGAAGCATTGGTTGAACTGCTCAGATATTAAATGGAGTAATTTGAAGGGGAATAATAAATGTTTAATATTAAAAAGAAAGCTTACAGAAATTCCCAATAGCTTTAATTTTTTTCTCTGTATCTAACGAGGAATTATCATACTGAGGCAGACATGTGGTCTACACAGTCCCATATCCTGTCCACAACTGTGAGAAACAGTACATATTTCACAGGATCAAACATAAGTTTTCATAATAAACACCTAGGAAATAAGCCTTCTATATCAGGAATATGAAATATTACCTGGTACATTGATTTCCTGGAACAAATCTAATATTATCTATGTGGTCTTCCAAGTTACCTTGGATTCAGAAAATGTGGAAGAATGTACATTTGATTTCTGCTTAATTAAAATTCTACTTTAATAAATTCACAGTTAGATTCAAAATTATTAGATAGTAACATGGAAACTCAACCTACCCTGATCCCAGGGTCAGGAATTCTGTCTGTGCTGTAGATTCCAGGAAATAGGAAAATAGGGGGAACTGCTGCTTTACATACACCTGGTTTAAGGTGCATTCCTAGTTGTTCTTGGTCACTGCCAGAACCTCAATAGTAGATGGGTCTTCAGTGTGACACAGGGCAACCAATCTGATGTTGAATTAAAATTATTTGAAAATTTTCTTTTTCCTTTTCTGTATGCAGATGCTCCTTTTCCAAGGCAACTTGACTTTTTCCAACTATGTTCATTTTTAGACAACAATAATCCTAAAAATATATAATCATGGTGATGATATGCCTATTCAAAACAGACATCACACGACCTTATCAAGTCAGGCTGCCTGCACAACAAACTCGTTTACGTACTTACACTCTGTGGAAGTAGTTATGAGCTGGTACAGTCAGATGATATGTTAAGAAGCCAGTATCAATTATGCATAAATTTTTTATTTATATGAACAAAGATGTTATAAGGCCTACATAAAAAGGACATCACATCATAAAAAAGTCTATGGAAATCCACAGAGATACAGTGCTGGCAGCAGGTTTTATAGACAAAAGCAACAGCTGTAAAAAGATGTATCTTGTTTACTTATTAGAAAATAAGAAGGGCTGCAACACACATTCTTGTTTGTTTCCTAAACTTACTCTAATGGCATTCTTCATTTTCATATAAGCTCACATCAGTTGGGCAAGGAAATACCTAAGGCCATAGTGTCCCACAGAAAATATACATTTAGTGACACTAAGCTGATTGCTCAGAGAGGCTAAGACCTCTAAGCAAAAGAAGAGTGGAAGTCAGATCGCCACTGCAAGCCTACAACAAGAGTAACAGTCTGGTAACAAATAATCTTATTACTCACAAACAGCTGTCTAATCACTATTGAACAGATTGCTATTTATTGCAAAAGCTAAAGAGAATGTAAATATGGCCATCTCACAGGCAAAAACTGAAAAGTCTGAGAGAGCTCTATTTCAAGAAACCCACTGCTACAACTATAAAAATGAACTGCAAAATCCAGCAGCATTACAATTCCAATTGATCAACAGCTAGTTCCTGCACTAAAATAAATTCTTCTCAGAATATTGTTTTTATGATAGCTTGAGAATGTAAAAGGAAAAGCTTTTTGGAAGTCTGTGAAAGTAGTACCTTTTATTAGTCCTGATAGTGTTGGCAAAAAAAAAAGGCAAAATTTTTGACACAGAGACCTTCTTTCAGAGCCTGAAAGAGAAGCACTAAACTTTGAGGTTAAATACGAATTGAGAATATTTGTGCAGTTCCACAGATGAGTGAGTGCCCTTGTCCACATCGGCTTATTCTGTGCATTCCTATCCTTTCCCATTTGGTAGCATTTGGGTGATCAAATGATGAGCCACATTAGGGATTTTACAACCAATCTAGCTGAAGATCTAGCCATTACTTCAGCTCTGCTTTCCAAAATCAGTCCCATAAACCAGCTCCCCCATCACTACATCATGGCTACTGCCAGCATAAGAGAAGGAAGAAATACATTGCTGGGGCAAGGAGAGCCTGTTCCTTTCAGCAGCAATCTTCATTTAGGTAAATTCAAACACCTCTTAGAAACCCATTCCGAATGCAACTAGAATTGTTAATTGGCTGGACTGTCTGAAAGAAAATGTCGTTATGTACTCCTGACTGTGGATGGAAAAAAAAAGGAGAGGACAAGGAAACTTCCCTCCTCTGAAAAAAAGACACAAATAGTTTACTGTCCATGGAACAGAGGAGATAAGGAAGAGAATTATTGAGCCTTATATGGGATTATAAAACCAGTATCTCTGTTGAACTCGTTAATTTTAGTAACTAGCAATTAATTTTAATTCCTAGGTTCATCTTTTAAAGGTGTTCTGTGGATCCTTTAGAAGAACTGACTAGCTAACAGCTTTTTTTGTTACAAAACATTTCTGGTTTGTGAGAAATTATTTCCCACTGGTAACTACATATTTGTATGCTTTGCTTTATTCTGTGAGTTTTCAGTGAGCAGTAATTAAATTTTACCTAAAGTCTTCACAAGGACATTTTGTACTGACATACTATTGGAAATGAGAGTATAGAGAGAGGGAATATAGGGTCCATGGTTCAATAAGTTGTTCTACTGTCTGAAATCTAGTGTGACAGTGAGACAGTTTCACTGGGTGACAACGAAAGCTGGAATGATTTATGAGAAGTGAATTCATGTTGTGTAGGTAGGAGTCATGGCATACAAATCACTAGCATGCATGAGGACAAATCTGGGTTGCTTTGACTTGAGAAACCATAAGCCTATGGCTGATGGGAATTGTATTGGATTATGGATCCTTCCTGTGAAGAAGCCACAATAAGGTAATTCATTAACTTTACAAACAAGTCTAGCACCTCATCCATAATGTGAATAATCAGGAAGGTCCATCTTCCTCTTTAAAAAAAATCATGCATCCCAAGCTTTTTAGGGCAAAACTGTCTATGAGTCCTTAAGATGCAACACTAATCTGTCTAGTGATACATGAAAATTATGAATTATTTCCACACACTTTACCAATTGAACACTTACCCACTGTGGCAGAAGCTGATGACAGGAGAGACTTTCCCCAGGTACCCCAAGCTCCCCATCTACTTGCTTTAGATGAGGAGTCTGCAGCCTAGAAGAACAAAAATGTTAGTCCACTATCTCAAATCCTTGTTCTCAAAAGGCAGGAGGAAACACAATGAACCCATCAGGCAACAAAGTCTGGCATTTAATAGATGATGATAGATTGGGTATTATGTGGAGTTCAGGCTTTTGTGCACAAGAAAGCAGAATGTGAAGCGTAGTTTACATCACCTTTTCCTGGAAGTGCCTTAAACTCTAGAGATGTCTTTACAGACATCCTAATATTTCTTCAGAGACCCAATGCTATAAAGCCATACAAGGTTATCAGGGCTATTATTAGAGAGAGGCAGGAACTCGACTCCTTCCTGGGTTCTACCAGAGCCAGAGTTGGAGGCTTCTCTTCCCAAGTCTTCTCGTGTGTAATTCAGTAGATGTGCGCAGGGAATATGTAACAACTGAGTTCAATAAAAACATGGCAGAGGAGGTGCTGCATACTTTTTACAGTGAAGTGTAGTGTTAGGCAATGATGAGTATTCAGTATTTAAATCACATTTTAAAAGTGTCTCAAGAAAGTCTCCAGTAACATATCATCTCTATACAATGCAAGTTTTATTGCAACCAAACTTGAAAGACCAAATTAATATCATAGTGGCAAAGTGAAATTAAACTATTCCTAGTTTTCAGAAACTTGGTGTTGCAATTTAATTTATTCCTATGCAGGTTTTCTGTATAACTCCCCAGGTTTTTGTGAAAAACAGTATGTACATTATACAAAATTCTGTCTTTACAATGCAGGGAGGGGAGGGTTTTTACAGAAAAAGTATTACTTACTGGACTTTGTTCATGCAGTGTTTCTTCCAATTCAGGTTCTGCATCAAGGCTTACAGTTTCAATGCACTCAGTGGGCATGTCTTCAGTTGTCTCTTCACTGGAAGGCAGGTTTTCAACTAGTTTTCCAGTCAAAGGGTTTTCATTAATTAAAATGTCTCCTTCCTGTCTATTACTGACACTCTGAGTGACCTGTCCATGTTCATCTTGTGAAGACTCATGCAAGATCTCAGCTTCTATAAGGTGTGGTACAGAGTCATGAGGCAATACCTCATTGCTGGGCATTTCCATTACTTCAGGTTTTTCTTCAGCTGGGATGCCATCAGATATGTCTTCAGACATTTTCAGTTCTGAATATAAAAAGTAAAGTCTTTTAGGTCCATAAACATTTGAGTGACTATAAAATACACAGCGTTTACCATATGTTACTGATAAAATACAACACAGCCTTGATGTAAGACCTCCTAAAGTATGGAGCCCTGTGGCACATGCATCATGCTGGCACTGGTATCAGGATAATATTGTAAACGCTCTACTCACTCTGCAGGATCCCACTCAAGTATAAAGAGCAGCATTATTGTTTTCCAAAATATGGTCTAGTGAGGGAGAAAGGATATTCATTTGTCTGGAGAAGTCAAGTGTAAGAATTTCCACATAGTTAATTTCTATACCTATCAGGTGTGTATGAAAGACCACTGCAGAATAACCTGACCTGCAACAGCCAAGCAGTTCTTGCTCTCCCTTTCATCATCGCCACATACACAGGTTGCTACGGCCTGCTGACTGATGGAGGGGAGAGTAACACCCTGTGACTCAAAGTGTGGTGATAATCATGTGTTTGAGAAAGGGCATAATTTGTGAACATGACAGGCCATGGTCCCAAAAGCCATTTCATAGACAGTCATTGCTCATGCTGTTCCTGTATCACTTGTCTCAAAGGCTTGCTCTTTGGGGTGTGCAACACTTCTCATCTTCTCCTAAAATTCCAGCTGTGTGATTAAACTTCAATTTTGAAGCCACAGTAAGCTTATATGAGGTACAGTGATTGATTTTTTGTGGTAAATGATGAATCAGTTTTCTCCTATTTATTCCTTATCTTCCAATGTAACTTTGGAGGTATTTTCCACCACTGTGCAGTCATCAGGCTGAGGATTCACAAAGGCAAAGAGCAAGCTCTGCAGCTGATTAAGGAGTGGCACTGTCAAGAGTCCAAAATGACTACTGTTCTGTGATTACTACCACTTATTTGTTGGTAACAACAGTATTATTTGGCACTCAGAAGACAATCTTTGACAGAAAGCTTACAAACTCCTGACCACATGCTGAGTTGCATGGCATAAAATAAACTCATACAGTCCTCTCAGTAGATGTTGCCTTTTCATTGACTCTCGTATTAAATATGGCTCAAAGGTTTGCACCTGTCAGGAAGAATGGAGGTTCTATGAGACACTGAAGAACATAGGAAAAAAAAAAGGCACAAAGCAAAATATAACTGGGATTTAGGAGACATTTGCCTGAGAAGTATATATTGAAATGAGTATATTTATTAACAGCTATAGAACTGTATACATCTGTAGCTTGAGCAGCCTGTTTATCTAACATGAATGTGGATCAGTTGTTTGAACAGTTCCAAGAGTAACCTTTGGAATCAGTGAACAAGAAACTTAAGTAAAAAAGTAAGCACTTGCTACCACTTATATTACTTCAGCTTACATTACACCTTAATTATCTTTAGAAAACATGCATTCACAAGTCAGAATCCTTGCATTTGCCAGTTTTTCATTAAAAATACAGCAAATACTACAAAATCCTTTAGTGTGGGGAAGTATTACTATCATTTTAACAGTACTCACGGTGTGAGGGCCAGCACCACCCAAAGAAAATTTTTCTATTCGTAAACCAAATTCCATTATCGGATACAAGGATACTCTACCAAACTCTGTAAAACCTGTACACACATACTTCATAATCTCGTCTAGTCATTAGTTCTAAGTAAGCCCAGCGCTTTTTAAAGGATCACACAGACACGTGCGCATGGATTTTTGCAGAACTTGGTCATCTTTGGGTACCACTCGGGACACGCTCCCTGCAGTTGTCTGCTGAACCTTCCTTACAGGAGCACGGCGCCTAGTGCACGTAACAGCCAATTACCGTGTCTGTCAGAACACACGAGCCGCGCTGCACCCGGGGTCAGCGTCATTCAACCTCTCATCCGTGATACTAGCCTGATCCAAAATAATTGGGACAGCTCCGCCCAAAGGGAATGACTCCACGGGGAATTCGTGAGGGAGATGCGAAGGCCAGCCCCGGACCGGCGGCAGGGGAGTGCCCGGCGCGCATGGACCAGCCGCGCTGAGGGGGCCGGCGGTGGCGGCACCTGCCAAGCCTCCGCCTGAGGAGTTTCATCTTGCCTCGGAAGCAAAGCCCAGGCGCCGCCGGGCGCCTTTGGGCACGAATCACTGTCCCCGAGCGGGAGGGAGGAATAACTCTTTTCGCGACGGCACCGCGCTCCCCTCTCGCTCGACGCCCGCTGTCGCTTCTCCTCCGCGGGACGCTGCGGGCACGGCGAGCGCGGGCGAGCCCCCTGTGGCGCCCGCCGCCGGCAGCTTCCCCTGCCCCGCTGCCCTCTGCCCCCTGCCCCAGGCAGGGAAGGAGCAGCCGGGATGCTGCTCCTGCAAGCCCGCAGCGGCCACAACTTCCCCCTTCTCTCTTTTTTTTTTTTTTTCCCCCTTTCGAAACTCCCCTCTGGGACAGAGCTGTGTGGTGCAGCCAATGTCAAAAGCAGCAGAAAAAGCAGAAATCGCCGTGCTCCTTACCGCTCAGCAGTGCCCCGGCCGGCGCGCCCCCGGCTACTTCCCTTCTCCGCCCCGCCACGTCGGCAGCAGCGGGGGGAGGAGGCCGAGTGCGCCAGGCAGCCCGGGACGGCCAGCCCCAGGGAGGAGGGAGGGGTGGCTTTTGTTCGCTCTCCTTCCGGCTGCTTGCAGCGGCCGCCTGTTGCGAATGGGCAACGCGGCACTGCTGCCGAGCCGTTTGGGGCTCCAGGCTGTGCTGACCCAGCGCGGCGTGCCGCCCCGGCCGCCATTCCCGCCCCTCACGGTCGCCAGGGCCGCGACGGGGCCGGCCGGGACATCCCGCTGGACACGCCGGCCCAGAGCGTTGGGCGCGGCTGCAGCGGCGCTTCCCTCTGGACCGGAGGCACCCCCCGCGTCCGCACTGAGGCAGAAAAGGCGTAGATTTCATGGAATCATGGAATATGTTGAGTTGGAAGGGACCCATCAGGATCAACGAGTCCAACTCCTGGCCCTGTGCAGAAGACCCCTAAAGAATCACACCACGTGCCTGAGAGCGTTGTCTCCAAACTCTTCTTGGACTCGGACAGGCTTGGTGCTGTGGTTACTTCCTGGGGAGCCTGTTCAGTGCTCAACCACCCTCTGACCGAAAAAGTCTAAATGAACCTAGTTGCTGAGCTGGCATAAAAATTTACTATTTTCTTTTTAGAAAGTCTGATCCTTCCTCAAAGTGAGCACTTACTGACCCGTGAGGTTGCGGAATTAAACAACCGAGATGTAGTTTTTTCAGATACCTCTTTGCGCCTTCTTTATCGCTGTGTTTACAGGAAATGCCCCTGATGGAAGCCGGCGGTTCGTGCACGCATTTGCAGTCAGTTGGTAAAACGCTTGGTTGAGCAGTGGGTTTTCAGGCTCTTCCCAACACCATGTGGTTCGTTTTTCTTTGTAATTCCTCATACCCATTCCTCTTTTTGCCACCTCATTTTAAGGCGAACCATACCCTTTACAGTGATAAAAGGCAGTTCCACCGTTGATCATAGCATCATTTCTATCACTAGTCTGCCATAGAGAGAAATTACTTTTGCCACAGGAGGCAAACCAACACATGGTACATCACTGAGGAGAGCTACTCCAAGAGGTCACAGAATAAAGCCCCAGTTCTCAGAAGTGTACTTCACAAATACCGATCATGCTATGTAACTTATGCATTTACCAGGCAAAAGTCTCTGAAGTTTCTCATTAAGGTAGGTGGTTGCAGAACAAATGTTTGTATCCTTACATTGTAAGTTCCTTTTGAAGGTCTTTCAGCGAGAATTTAAGTGTCAGGGAATGCTGATTAATTTATTAATGTTAGGTATATGTATTGCAAATGAAATCTAGAGGGGCCCTAGGGATTTCCCTCTGCTTTTCAGTAGAGTTTGTGGAAGAGTAAGAGCAGGGTCTTAGGAGGAATCATGAGAGCTGGAGATTGTTTAACCCATGACAGATGATAATTTTAACTGTAATGTGGACCTTGCACTGTCAGTTTTGCAGATTCTGTACATAACCATGCATGTTACAGAACTGTAAGACACTGTTAATCACTGTTGTAACACAAAGTTATTACTTCAGGATGAAATTAACATTCTATGTATATGAATGTGGATGTGTCTGTTTGGATAGAAACATGTATACATATTGTAAGTTCCTAAACTACTTTTTTGAATTTTGCATTTTCTAATTTTTTCTAGTTTTCAGTAATTACTTTCACTTGTATTGTCTCACTATGGCAATATGCAAATGGTTTTGGAATAAGTACGCATTAGAGATTGAACACTTCCACTCATCTCAGATTTCAATGACATTTGTTACTACTCTGTCATCACCTTTCAAATGGGTTTCAGAAAAGATACGTGCCTTTTAATAAATAGATAAATATAAATAAAGGTGGAAAGACACTTGCTACTTTTAACAGAACACGAGAATATGATGACATTCATGAACTATATTAATCTACTTCCAGTGATTGCACTGGTAAATCTGAGTGGTAAATCTGAAGAGCTAATGACATGCAATTAATAGTAATATGCTTATTTTGCTTTTTAACATATGGTTCATCTGTCTTTGTAGTATCTAGGCATACAAACAATGCCAGTGGCAGCCCATACTGTCACTGAATCAGAGATCCTCTGGAATAAGAGTCTCCACCTTATGCTGGTTATTACACGGTACCAATTGTACATTTGGTTCTGTATTCAGCAGAGTAATATTTAGCTATATTCAAGCAGTTCAGCTGTAACATTACAAAACAGGAATGAATATTTGGAAGAAGCAAGGTCTTAGGATTACCTTAGGATTTTATCTCATCCTAAGGATGGATAGCAAAATCTTTCCAGCTAAGAGCAGGCAGTGGTGAGGTTTGTATGTAGCATTGTTGTATGGTGTCATTTGGAAATCAGCTGTGAATAGTCTGGTCTGAATTGACAGAAATGGAGAATGAATCACAAAATCAGAGTACTACTATAAGACTCATCAGCATTATGGCAGAGAATTTTCCATATTCTGTTGCTTACTACCTGTCCTATCTTTTCATTTCAGTTTTGGATGACCTCTTTTCACTTGAGGCTGAGAAATGAAATATAATCTACAGAATAAGCCTTAAAGTGAAAAAGTAATCTTTTAGATTATTTCCTCTGCTTCCTGAATCATTGAAATGTTAAATCATGCATGTGTTATGGTGTGCTAACCCAGAAAGGTATGTTGTAGTGTGTCAGTTCCATGTTTAGATCTCAGCTATGGTGGAATTTCTGACCGACATTATACAGAACTAAAGAGAGACTGGTTTATGTCTTTGCCAGGACAATAACCCTGTGTTTGGGCATTCAGTACTGAAGTCACTGCTCTGTTTTAATTTTAAAAAAAATGAAACCAAACCCCATTCAGTGTTTCCATGTCTACTGTTTAACCCAATCACAACACTGCTGGAGCAGGAGAGAGATTATTTTTCCATTTCTGTTAAATGGAAATTAAACTAAGATAAATGGCACTTTTATAAACCAGCCTTGATAAGAACCTGACAATTAAATTGATATAGTAAAGTGGACAAAAAAGTTACAGTAATGCATGTAGACTTAGATCATTACGTTCAGAGAGGAAGATGTTTGAATTTCAGTGTAAAATTTGTTCAAAAGGAGTACTTATTTTCATATTAATTTGATGAAGATAGAAAGTCGGTAAAAAGATTACTTTTTCTCCTGTTTAATACATTTCAAAGTTCAATAATAACAGAATAGTGGGGATATTACAGTAATGTTGTATGTAGAAAATACATCTGGAGAAAAGCAAATGCCATTTCACAAGCTGTCAGTAGATGGCACAAACATTTATATAAAAATTAGGGCGTTCCTAAGTATTGTTACTCATTAGGATAGTTCCAGGAAGTTTTATTTTTGTGTTTTCCTGAATATATTTTCAGCGTTTTCGGAGAGCGGGGATTTCTGGTGAGAAAGTTTTAATTTTGTTGACTTTATGCTGTTGCTAGTTTGCTACAGTTGTTTTATATTCTACTTCTTATTTGAAAATGAGCCTTGTTTTCCATAGCAGGTGTACGATGTTCTTTCAAGTGTATGGGTAATCAACAATGGTAAAGTTGCTTGTGTTGGGAACATTTCTCCAAAGAAACTGTCCAAGTAGCAGTCTCTTTTTATTAGCACTACATCCATAGTTAGTGGGCTAGAATGATTTAGTGGCAATAGTTTTTCTACAGTTCAGGAATGGGTCTAACTTGATAATGTATTTCATCCTTGTGAAAGGCATATTTGTAACACTAAAGTTTAGTGCTATGCTGATAACTTGTGACGTGCATGCCTTAATACTGAACTGTCATAGCTAAACATGTTCTGTATACTTTGTATATGAAAGTTTAGTCAGTTTATACCGATTTTATATTGGAAAAACTCTTAAAACCTCAACTTTTATCTCTCCTTTCACTCTTTAAAACAACAGGATACTTTCTTGCTATGCTCTTGACTGCTTATCCTCCTGGATTTCTTTGCTTTATTAAGCTTTTTATCGAGTTTGAACACATGAGGATACTTCTGAATTAAAAGGAATATGACTATAAACGATAATTTCTACGCTATTAGTCCCCAAATCACAGGTTACACATTATGAAACTTTTTACTTTTGTTACTTCATAGGATATTCTAAAGAAAGTTTGAAAGTACTCATAAATAATTTGTCTGAATGCTAGGATATATGAATGAGAGAAAAAATAAAACACATGTGGAAGAATCATATCCTTTTTCATCTAGTCCATGGATATTGGTGAAATTTTGTCCCAAGATGGAATAACGATTTAGAAATAGATTTTTTTTTTTTTCTGAGTTCTCTTGAAGCTACATGTTTTGTTTAATTATTAACACATTAGTAGAATTGCCCAAACAATCAGAAGAACAGGACTGAGGATGACAAAATGCCTTTTGAGGGCTGTCATGCATATAATTTTTCCAAATGAAAATTTAGAAAAAGGCTGGAGAAGTTTTGCCATATTACCCCACTATTTCTAGGTGATTTCCAAGCTTAGTTTCATGCATTCTTTACAAAAGAACTCAGTGGCCTTCCTTTTTTTCTTGTTTTTTTTCTTTTTTTTTGTATTGTCAGATCAAGTGGAATGTGTATTTTGCGCCCAGTAATTCTGAGAAAGCTTGTGGAATGGTTAATGGTGCAGTGAATGTAGTCCTTGAAGCTGTAAATCAGTCCAACAGGTGATAGCTACTGTCTCATTGTAGAGTCATTAGAAATATAAACTCACAATTTAGCCACTTCAATATCAAGGGAAAGTTGAAGGCCAGTACAGTCATTAATAAGTACTATGGAAAGTTTCAGGCAACAACTATGGTTTAAAATTAATGGGAGGGAAGGGGGAAGAAGAGGAAATAAAAAGATATTAGAAATTTGGAAAAAAACTTTGAGATTTACACATGTAAAAGTGTTAACCAAGTTCTTAACAGTTCCTCTTTTACAGGGGCAGTCTAATAGATTTATGCAATATCTAAAAGGAAATTTAAGACAGTATTTTAAATGGCTGGCGGAGGCTGGCTACCCTAAACTCCTACATTCAAAAAGAAAAAAAGACCTCTGTTAGGGAAAACCAAAACAAAGACACAGTTATGATTTTTTTTCCTCTGAAGTGTGTTTAAATAAAGCTCTCTTTTACAACAGAGATGTCTGAGGTCAGTGTCCTCAGATCCAGACTGGATTTTGTGTGCAGAGGTTCAACAACTGATACATTTCTGTGTAGCATGCAAATATTCCCAGTGTGCATCTGGTATTCGCTGTGTACACCTGACAAACCAGGCATGTGAGCACCCCACTTTCAGAGTCTAAATTCAGGAAATGCTCAAGCTCAGACAAGAAGTGAACTCTTCTGTGGACTTCCCCAAGGCATAAATATAGAACATTGTACCCTCGCCCCAGTTTCTCTAGCTAAAACTAGCACTGGTGATCCAATCACAACGACCTAAAGACATTCAGCTTTTGATTCAGGCTCTTGAAGCTCCATCCTATATTTCAGTCCAAGTGTTATAGTCATAAGTCCATTTTTAAATAATGTCTCTGAGTCCAGTTCAAATCCCTTAAGAGATAATCTAAGGAGAGAATGACTGTGCTGACCTCAATTACTGTACTTTCTAATCAAATTCTATTACACAGTTGTGGGAAGCCTTCATAATACACTGAATCACAGCAGTAATTCTTTAAGTAAGCAGAAAATTTTAGACAACTATAAAATTAGACGTTTTGTAAAAAATGGACTCATTTTATGTTAAATACACCATATTTACCAAATAAAAATTTCAGTGGTGTTCTGTTAATAAAGAATATCCCTCCTGAATGATTATAGGTACCTTCATTGCTTTTTTAATCAAAAGGAGAAATGAGAAATTGGAGCCTTAAAAAAAATATCTCTCTGATGGTTCCTGCATAGCTGCTTAATTACACAATCTGTTTTTTGCTTGTGTTTGTTTTCCTACAGGATTAGAACAAATCGGGACAGTTACGAAAAGTATTGAGCATCTCCAAGGAAACAGAAAGCAGTATGAGCTTTCTCAGAAACTTTTTTCTTTATAAGTGTCTGTTTGCATTAACTTTTTGGAACCATGTCAGCCTGTCTTGGGAAGATGAACTCCTTACACCTGTTTCTAACAATTTTCCAGAAGATGGTTCTAACCAAAAAATTGAGAGTCTGCCACTCCTGTATAGAAATAGTCATCAGTCCGAAGCTAATTTTGGTTGGGTTGTGATAACAAACACTACAGAAAGCCTGTCATTGTCAGAAATCACAAATACTAATGTAGAAAAATTGATAGCTTTTTTATCTAATTTCAGACAAGGATCCAGGTTACAAAATCTGACACTGACAAATGTGTCAGTAGACTGGAATGCTCTTATGGAAATTTTTCAGACTGTATGGCACTCATCTGTTGAATACTTCAATATTTACAATATAACACAACTGTCAGATGTTGAACATTATGACTTCAACTATTCAGGTACCTTTATGAAAGCATTGACAGTGAACAAAATTCTAATAACAGACTTGTTCTTCACACAGGATGACATATACAGAATATTTGCAGACATGAATATAGCAGACCTGACAATATCTGATTCAGAGATGATTCATATGCTTTGTCCTTCATCTCAGAGTCGCTTTAGATACATAAATTTTTTAAAGAATGATTTAACAGATATGGTTTTTCAAAACTGTGACAATCTACTTCAGCTGGAGACATTAATCTTGCAGAAGAATAAATTTGAGAGCCTTCCCAAGGTAAGCTTTATGACCAGCCATATGAAATCACTGAAATACCTGGACATGAGCAACAATCTGCTGCGCCATGATGGAGCTGATGTGCAATGCCAATGGACTGAGTCTCTGACAGAATTGGACCTGTCCTCAAATCAGCTGGCAGATGCTGTGTTTGAGTGCTTGCCAGTCAACGTCAAAAAACTCGGCCTACAAAACAATCAGATCAGCAATGTCCCCAAGGGGGTGGTGGAGCTGAAATCCTTGGAAGAGCTGAACCTGGCATCGAACAGGCTGGCTGACCTGCCAGGGTGCAGCGGCTTTCCGTCCCTGCAGTTCCTGAACATAGAGATGAATTCGATCCTCACCCCATCTGCTGACTTCTTCCAGAGCTGCCCAAGGGTCAGGGAGCTGCAGGCGGGGCACAACCCGTTCAAGTGTTCATGTGAACTGCAAGACTTTATCCGCCTGGAGAAGCAGTCAGGGGGGAGGCTGTTTGGCTGGCCGGCGGCGTACGTGTGCGAGTACCCGGAAGGCTTGCAAGGAACGGAGCTCAAGGACTTCCACCTGAGCCAACTGGCTTGCAACACGACGCTCCTGCTTGTGACAGCTCTGCTGCTGACGCTGGTGCTGGTGGCTGCGGTGGCCTTTCTGTGCATCTACCTGGACGTGCCGTGGTACGTGCGGATGACGTGGCAGTGGACGCAGACGAAGCGCAGAGCTCGGCACAACCCCCCTGGAGATGAGGGGACCATTCTGCAGTTTCATGCGTTCATTTCCTACAGCGAGCGCGATTCGTTGTGGGTGAAGAACGAGCTGATGCCAAACCTGGAGAAGGGGGAGGGCTGCGTGCAACTGTGCCAGCACGAGAGAAACTTCATCCCCGGCAAGAGCATTGTGGAGAACATCATTAACTGCATTGAGAAGAGCTACAAGTCGATCTTTGTGTTGTCTCCCAACTTTGTGCAGAGTGAGTGGTGTCACTATGAGCTGTACTTTGCCCATCACAAGCTATTCAGTGAGAATTCCAACAGCTTAATCCTCATCTTACTGGAGCCAATCCCTCCGTACATTATCCCTGCCAGGTATCACAAGCTGAAGGCTCTCATGGCAAAGCGCACCTACCTGGAGTGGCCGAAGGAGAGGAGCAAGCGTGCCCTATTCTGGGCTAACCTGAGGGCAGCTATTAGTATTAACCTGCCAATAGCTGATGAAACCTGGTGTGAGGAAACAGATTAAGAATATTTTTACTGGAGTTTCTTCTGGTTTTGTTTTTTTTTAATTGACACAATAAATATGATTTCCACTCAGTGTCAGTGTATTTAACTTTTTGTTACACAGTTTTGTTTCTAACTAGTTGTCTGTGTTGCCTCCTAACGGTAGTCAAAATTCAGTTCACCTTATTGCAAATCCCTTGAGACAGCAAATTGCAAATGAATTTGTGAATTTTGAAATATTACTTGAAACATTGTGGCGAGTTTTTCTCAGCAGAATAAAATCTGAAGCAGTTGGTATGGTCGCATGGAAGAATGCTTCAGCTGCTGGATAGTTTGCGGAGCTACTTTAATCACAAAATTTAGACAGCTTTATCAAAGGATATCTTTTGATAAAACTGGTTTGCGTGAAAGAAAATTAGGGATCGTGTGAAGATGCCTGAAGTCCAGAGCTCAAAATGCTTCCCGAAAAGTCTTTGCTCAGATTTGGTGAAGATGAAAAGTACAGGACCAAGATACAGAACTTTGTGAACTTGCCAAAAACAAGGACTGAGCAAGGAAGAAAGGTTTGGGGCTTTTTTCTTTTAAAGAAAAAAGAAAAAGGTTAGCTGCTTCACTTTTGGGGGCTCAGAGCTTGGCATTGCAACAAGGGAGAAGCATGGATTTTACAGAGCTCTAATACCCATAGAGTCCTGGTACCATTTTGATCCTGAGAGATATGCTGACCAGAGGGGGTGGGGGTGTATCTGCAGCAACAGAACTGCCTTCATCATATTGTATATGTTTTGAGAAACTCCTGACATCTCTAAATCATGCTTCCCCCCCAGCTTTCTATCTTTTTTCTTCTCATCAATAGATCTTACTTTATGCTTATTATTAAAAGAATCTGTCCTTTTCAACTGAAACAGTATATCTTGTAGCACAGCTATGACTTGCAATCAGAAAGTCAATAACCAGTCAGAGTGTGAAAAAATGTGCCAGGTCTTGGGACAGCAGGTAAGACTGTGAAAATACATATCATAATATTGGCTTTTTGCAAATATTGGAATAGATGCTATGTGTATGATTTTAATTTTACAAAAGTAGCCTTACTGTGAATATATAGCTATGTGAAAATGACTAATGCCTTTCTTTCTGTTACTAACTAATCTTAAAACATAGTGAAATAGCTGATATAGTTATTGTGGAATGCTTGAACTGTCTGTTGGATTGGATAACATCCCACGAACGGTGTACTAAAGGACTCTGTCACTGACATCTCAACTATCAGCACTTGTCGACTGTAAAGCCTACCACCTAAGAAAAATAACAAGACCTTATTCGCTGAATGAGAATTTACACTATTTGCTTTCCTTTATAGAAGTATAGCAGGCCCCTCTGCCTGTGCTTATGCTGTTTTGGTGTCAAAAAAGCATGGCTGGGCTCAGACAAACATTGTCAACTGATAAAGATGATGACAGCAAACTTCCTCTTTGCCCCAACAAGGGAAGATTGCTTGAAATAGCAGACCCAAGTGACCATCAAGCAGGAAGTTTCCCCTCAAAAATGTGTTTCAACATGAATATGGGAGAAGAAGGGATGCTAAGATGAAATCTTCATGTAGTATAGAATGTTTGCATTTTATCTTATTCATGTCTTCCATTATTAGCAAAAGGTTTTAATTTTGCTGCTTCTTTTTGCCTGAGATCTAAGTGGGCTGAGATTTCTTGACCTGAAGCCTTGAACTGTGAGTGACTGTTTATGACCTGTAGAGGCCAGGTCAAATGTAACACCTTTAGCTCTCTCATCCCACTTAGCCTCAAAATTAATATAACACTTATTACCAAATTGCGGACATTTCATTCAGGACTGTAGAAACAAGTGTTTTCTCTGCTTCCTCCTTCCCCTCCAGCTACTTCTTCAGTGTATGACTCATTTAACCCTTGGAAAACTGAAGATGATCAGACTTAACTTGGTTTGCCCATCCCTTTCTCACAATCAGGGACAGCTGGATTACGTGGTGCCTTGCTCAAAAGCTTTCTTTGAAAGCCTCATAGTTTTAGGCCAGTAACCCTTGAAACCTCTGTAATGGGGTTAACATCCCCTGTGGTGTGTAACCTTAAGAACTCGTGGCTTCTTCTGTTGCTTGGGGGACAGAGAAACCCTCTGCAAGTCAGAGAGTGCACCAGGAATCCTTCCTGTTACTCATGTGGGAGCACATGGCCATTACCTGAAATTAAGGAGTGGAAGGTTTCAGCAAGGCAAACAAGGTTTGCGTGCCACTTTGGAAAAAATTTGGAACTGTGTGACCTCAGGCAATGTAGCTGGTGTTGTGATAAGCAGAAGTATATAATTACAGTTCTCTGGTATTACAGGTTTCTGGATTCCAAAATCCTTGAGTGAATAAATAGGAAAGGGTGGCTTTTGATGACCATGGGCATCAATTAAAACTTGTACTTTGGAACCAGAAGCCCACATACTGTTGTCTTTTTTTTTCCATTATATGTGCCAAATAATTGATAAAACAGCTAAATGTGCAATGAATTATTACAGCTAGTTTCTCTGATTCCACAAGAGAGAAGGAGTTTCTCAAGTGTTACACAACAATCTCAGCCTCTGTCATACTCTCAACCCTTTCTATAAAACCAGTTTTAGTCCATGAAGAAATTTTTCCTGTATGTGGGGCCATGTGTGGTCTCACGGCACGTCAGCCACTTTATCTGCACATTTTGGAAAGTGACTAACCTTTTCTGTACGGCCTGGTGATGCGTGCCTGAAATTGGTAGTGCACTGAAATCTGTAACTGCTACTGCACTCCAGTTATCAGGAAAAGGGAGTGTGTAAATGTGTGCTGATCTCAGATACTGTATCAGAGCGGATTCCTGGCATTTGACTAGTCATCTTGGTTACCAGCAGGAATGCTATTTTTACATACATAAAAATGTCAATATACAAAACTGATAACATGGGAGTTAAACACCTTCCAAAACCTAAAGATGTGCTGAATGAAATGAAAGTGTTAAAGTGTAAATGTTTTTATGCATATTTAGGTAGTATGTAGTATAAAGGAAACTGAACTATGACAGACTGGGAGACTTGACACGATGTGAGTTGCCCTGCTGAGAGCTCAGCTGTTTAGCTTTAAAAATGTTACAAGGCATCTTCACTGAAGTTCAGCTTCAGAGGGTTAGAGCAAGTAAAGGCACTCAAAGGAAAATAATGGGACTCTCTGGGAGATTCTGCTGAGGGGAGGGTTTCAAAACCTCTGTGAAACCCATGTTTTTACTCAGGGCTTTGGTTTGTCTGTTTTTTCTTTTGGAAACATTTGCTAAGTTTGACTGTAATGCTCACTTGTCACTGTTTTGTCAAGAAAAAGCAGTATTTATAACCAGTAAGTGAAAAAGTTGTGTGTTCTGCAAGGTGGCTCTGGGTTACCACTTTGATTTCCACAGCTTTGATACTTGTGTCTATTTATACTGAAGCAAAATAGGCTTGAGCATAAATATGATACAGTCTCTGTTCACTTTGACTTGTAGTGGCCTTTAGCCTTTGTTTCACCTACTTGACACACAGGTCACAATGGGAATTGCAGTTGAATATGAAGTCCTTGATGTGACCAAACACCAGCTCTGCAAACCTTTAACTGAGTGTGTTGATGAGTCCATCTGCTGTGACTATGCTTTAATCCCATGTCTTGCACATGTAAATTCCCTTCTGCAGTTCTTGTCAGAGAGATTCTTCACACTTTTGGCATGGTGCTGGACCTGAAAAGCTTTTGATACCTGGCCAAGTGTAGCTGTGATTCCTCTTTGGAATAATGTAATGATGATACACAGGCAGAAGTGTGAAATGTCTTTTTGTGAACATTGGTAAAACAAGCTGCAAAAAACCCCAGCAGTATAAAATTCAGAAATGGAACAAAGTATCTGCATGAACATATATGAGCTGACTATGGAAAAGATGATATGTAGCTGGTACATTTCAAGATGCATGAACAGAAATGCATTGCTTTTAATTTTTGGCTATAATGAAAAATTACTAAATCAGTAAACTGAAACCAGCCTCAAACAAAACTTTGTTGAATTGGTTAGTAACAATAAATTATTCAATGTTCCTAATGGTTTAACAGAGGTATTCAGGAGTATCAGTTTTATTTTAACTAATTGCAAATTTTTCTTTATGGCAAACTGTTTATTTGAATGTATTTTAAAGTCTCATAAAGAAGTGTGCTAAGAAAATAAATTATACTACAACTAAAAGCTAACTAAAATAGCTGTGTGTGCATTGGAGTCAGTTCTGATGAAAGTTGATTTGAAAGGTGTATTTGATTTTATCCATGCAGCAAAGTTTTTTTCATGAATTATATTGGAAGTAAAGCTGCCACTGTTTTGCCTAATTGTGATATCATTGTTCTGTCAACAAGTGCCTTAGTGTGTTCAATTTCATGGGTTAATGCCTAGCAATAGGAGTGTCTCTTTTAACTTGAAGTCAAGACAGTATCAGCTGGCAACCACTCTTGCTGCTTAGTGAGAAACATTCACGATCCCTGGTCTTGTCTCGGTTCACAGATGTCCCAGAGTTTTCCGTAGTGTATTACTCAATTCTCTGCACTGAGGAAAGCAGAATAATTTCAGTTCAATTCAGTCATCAATCTCAACATGAAAAATGTTGGTTTTCTTTCAGCAAAGCAAAAGGTTAAATTTTTTACAAAATTGAAAATGTAACTGCAAAAGAATAGTTTGAAGAGAATCTAATGCTAGCTTGAAATGGAACTAACACTGCTATCTAGAATAAAGTTTCGTGCTTTTCATCTTCTTTAGCTGAATCTTAAGCTATTGTGTTAGTCTGGAGCCTTATAGGAGTGAGGTGTTAATTTTGGCTGTTGTCATGGTTTAACCCCAGCACACAACACAGTTGCTCAGTCACTTCCCTGCCATCCCCCATCCCCAGTCGGGAGGACAGCCAGAAAAAGAGTAAAACTTGTAGGTTGAGGTAAGACAAGTTTAAGAATTGAAACAAAGTGAAATTGTCCCAGTAGTAGTAGTAGTAGTAATAATGATGATGATGATGATGATGATGATGATGATGATGATGATGAAAATGAGAGAAAGAGGAATAAAATGCAAGAGAAACAAGTGATGAACAGTACAATTGCTAATCCTCTGCTGACTGATGCCCAGCCCACCCCTGCGCAGTGATCAGCCCTCCTGGCCAGCCTCTCCCCCAGTTTATATACTGACTGTGATGTTCTGTGGTATGGAATATCCCTTTGGCCTCTGTGGGTCAGCTGTCATGGCCATGCTCCCTCCTGCGTTCTTGTGCACCTCGTCACTGGTGGAGCATGTGAAACTGGGAAGTTCTTGACTGAGAGTAAGCACTACCCAGAAACAACTAAAACACTAGTGTCTTATCAACATTGCCCTCATACTGAATGCAAAACACAGCCTTGTACCAGCTACTAGGATGAAAATTAACTCTGTCCCAGTCCAAAAAGGGACAGTTATTTACAGCTGCATTTGCAATGCACCTACTCTCTGCTCTGTTGATTTTCTCGCAGGCTCATGTCCCTGTTCACAATGCTAACTGAATGGCTGCTTTATTGGATTCCTTCAGCCCCAGATTGCCCAATATTGTCATGTTCTTTGTGGCTTCATTACAGCTTTCTTCTCATAGGGAATATTCTCTGTTAATTTTTTATAATTTTTTGGAGGAAGCTACAATGTGAGGTATCCTTCATAGCCATTCTATTTTAAGGATGATTGACCTGTAAAGGTTTTTAGCTGTGCCAGTTTGCCCCTCTTACAAGCTATTGAGATATAAACTTTTGTCATCCGTCAGTGCGCTACATTAATTACTCTGCTTGATGAGCAAAAATTTTGGCAGGGTAGAGCTCTGCAAGAGATCTTGATATGAGCAAAAGTTGGCAGTAAGGGTTCTGCTTCCTCTTTTCTGTGTCTGCAGAGAGGTGATGCAGTTGATGGATTTGTAGAACATCTGTGTAGCATCAGAAGCAGACTTGAAATTAGAAATGCAGAATTATTTAAACAATCCTGCCAAGGGAAATATTCTGTACTGCGGATTGGTTTATTTCCTCCTAAACCATACAGTTATGTAAATATAACGGAAGTAAATGTATTTTTAGTCTGAACTGTTTCCTTTTATTGTGCACTTACTACCTGCATTGTAAGAAAGTGTCATTAATTCTGAGAGTTGTATAGCCCTCTTTTAAAAAGCCATGTTTTTTTCTTCTTCATGAGGTAGTAATTATTGAGGAATTAACATCTCATGTGAGATTCCCCCACCTTGAAGATTATATGTTTGAAATTCTATTTTGAGGATGTTAACCAAGTATGCAGAGGACTTTTGCTGGTTCTTCAGCTTGGAGATGAATTCCATGCACAAAAGGTGGGTTGTATTTGCTTCATTATTTATAAATTTTTTCTCTTTGTTTTATATGTATCTTGGACTTCCATCAAATCTCAGGTGCTGGTGTTTCTTTGCTATTGGAAGACACTCTTGCATTTTGAAGTTTCAGTGAAAATGCTCATCTGTAAGTTGAGTTTCAGCAAAGAGGAAAGGGAGAAAAATAATTTGGTATGACAATTGTAATTCTCAGCCAACTCTGATTTAATACCATTCTAAAAACAGCATTGGAAGGGTAAACCCTTGATCCTTAATATTGATTTGCTAGACATATTTGCTTTACTCTTTGACTGTGGCACTCTGTAGGGCTATACACTGTGGATTGTCCCTTGTTGCAGTGTCTAGTCTAGCATGTGCGGTAAATTTAAACTCATCTGGTGCTGGAGCATAGACAGAGAATATATTTCTGGTTTTTTCTCTCTTCAGAACATTTCTTGCTTTATTCCTGATGTCCCTTTTGCCCGGGAGGAAGTTCCTCCTGATAGTTCTAGATCAAAGTTTATTTGATTTAGGGGTTAGATTGTTTGCCTGGACTCTGAAGAGCAGGGTCAACTACGCTTTGAAGGATCAGTCAGATTTCCTTGTCTTGTTTTGTCTTGCAGTTGATACTGTACTTTGACCAACCATCCCAGCTTCCTTTCTTTTGTGTCCTCAGATACCCTAGCACAACTTACTGAAGGCTTTATTTGACCTCTCTATTGGATTCAATTGAGGTAGAAATTTATACTATACTGATTTGTTCTGTTATTGCTTTCGGTGATGTTGGTTGTATATATTTTTGCTTTATGTAATTAAAAGAAAACTTGATTAAGCCTAATAGGAGACTTGGAGGGGAAGGGTTGAGTTTTGGTATCAGTAAGTCAAATTATTAGGGACTAACACACATTATAAACTAGAACTGGAAAAAATAGGCTTTTGGTTTCTGTCTAATGAAAGATTACATAGGGGCAGAATTTTAAAACTTTGGGTTTTTAAAATTTTTTTAACAGACAAAATCAGAGCAGAAAATAAAACTGGGGAATATTTGTCTCCTGAAACTGTTTATGAGTTGCTTATGCTTCAGGTTGTCTGTGTGTTTTGTTTAATGCTTGACAACAAAAGAGTAATGCCCAGCTCATGATTTTTCAGGATAGGACTGGTGCCTCTCCAAATCCATGTAGGCTGTTGATAGGCATGATCAGATAGTAAATCAGCTGGACCATATCCACAAAATCTTTTTCTCCCTGAGTTTTTTCATCCTTAGAACTAGATTAATTGTCCCTCACTATTTCTAGAGAGGTTCTTTGTCAAGTTCCAGCAGTAGGAAAACGAAGGAAATTTCCTAGGACACCTAGGAAATTTTGGAGTTTTTGGTAGTGTCTAGTGTTTTCTTTCAGATTCTGGGTATCACTCCTTCATACATAGTCCAGTCATGGTGTGATTTTACCATTAGTGGCTTTTTGGTCAGACTGGCATTACAATATTCATGAGTGTGGTAGGTTGATGCTGGCTGGGTGCTGGGTGTCCACCCAAGCCACTCCATCACTCTCCTCCTCAACTGGACAGGGAAGAAAATACATAATGAAAGGCTTGTGAGCGAGATAAGGACAAGGGGTGATCACTGTCACACGCAAAACAGACTCAACATGGGAAATCAATTTAATTAATTACAATTTAATTGGAGTAGGATAATGAGAAATAAAACCAAATCATAAAATACCTTCCTCCTAGACTTCCCTTTTTCCCTGGGCTCAGCTTCACTTCTGAATGCTCTACCTCCTCTCCCAGTGGCACAGGGGATCAGAGAATGGGGGCTCTGGGGTGGTCAGTTCATCACTCGTTATTTCCTACTTCTTCCTCCTCACTCTCTTCCCCTGCTCCATCCTGAGGTCCCTTCCGCTGGAGATAGTTCTCCACAAAGTTCTCCAATATGAGTTGTTCTCACTAGCTGCAGTTGTTCAAGAACTCTGCAGCATGGATTCCCTTCCATGGGGCACAGCCCTTCGGGCACAGCCTGTTCCAGCATAAGTCCTCCATGAGGTCACAGTCCTACCAGGAAACCTGCTCCAGAGTGAGCTCTTCTCTCCATGGGTCTGCAGGTCTTGCCAGGAGCGTGCTCCAACATTGGCCTCCCATGAGGTCACAGCCTCCTTCAGGCATCTAAATGCTCCAGCATAGAGTATTCCATGGGCTGCAGCTCTGCTCCATCGTGGGTCTCCATGGGCTGCAAGGGCACAGCTGCCTCACCATGGGCTGTAGGGGAAATCTCTGCTCTGGCACCTGGAGCACCTCCTCCCCCTGCTTCTTTGCTGACCTTGGTTGTGTGCAGAGCTGTTTCTCCCGTATGTTTTCACTCCTCTCTCCAGCTGCAGTTGCTGTTCCCCAGGATTTTTTCTCCCCGTCTTCACTATGTTATCCCAGAGGCACTTCTAGTGTTGTGGATAAGCTTGGCCTTGAATCTAGCTGTCATTGGCTCTGTGGAACACAGAAGAAGCTTCTGGCAGCTTCTCACAGAAACCACACTTGTAGTCCCCGGGCTACGAAAACCTCAGCACGCAAACCCCATACAGTGGACTGTATAATTTCTCCTCAACATTCTTGGCTTACTGGAAAAATGGACCCTTATGTCTTTGTGCTATAGCAAGGACACAGCTGATAATTTGACCCTGTGAGGTTGCATGGCAATGTCCAGGGTCTTTGAGGTGTGAAGAAGAATATCCTTTGAGTGAAGAGGTTTTTTTTGCACCAGTTCTTGTGAGTGTGGTTTTATTGGAGTTTTGTCCCCAAATGTGTGTGAACTTGGGATGGACAAAAACAGCAGATGGAGGGGTTGTTTTGTTCTCCGTGATTCATAAATGCATTGATGTTGGTTAGTACCAGTTTTGTATTTTTTCACAACTGTTGAGAAATTTGTATTTCTTTAAATCTATGTGTTTTTAACATACCAGTGGCATCCTAACCGTTATAAGGGAATTAATTTATATTTGACTGAGTCAATAATTAGAATTAAAGAATGGGAGTGAGGATGAATGATAAGAACTTAGAACCATGAGTATGTAAAAATAATTTTTCATTACATAGATTTTATATTGAATTTTATTTTAGCAATAAAAAGAGCCACTTCAACCATTCAACAATTTCATCAAATTCCATGTGTTTTCTTTTCATAGGACTGGACTCATCAGTGAGACATATTGAGCAGAAGACAAAGATATGCTTCTGTGTTTCTGTAAAGAAACAAGATAAAGCTGGATAGCATAATGAGATCCCTCACAAATATCTATGTCTTTACTTGTGCCTTTGCATTCACACTATGGAATAATATCCAGCCAACTATAGAAAAGGAATTTATTGCAAATTATTCAAGTAGTTTGCTAGCTAATGTTCCAAAAAACATTCCAGTCAATACTCAAGTATTAGATTTATCACATAATAGGATCTCTGGACTTAGTATCTCAGAATTTATGTATCTTTCTGACCTTCAAGTATTAAATCTTTCTCATAATCTAATTACAGTGCTTGACTTTAGCATCTTTATTTTTAATGAAAATTTAGAATACTTAGATTTATCTCGTAATAACATTTCGAAATTTTGCTGTCTAACTCTTGCGTATCTCAGACATTTAGATCTTTCTTTCAATACATTTACTGCCTTACCCATCTGTCAGGAATTTGGGAACATGTTTCGTTTGGAATATCTTGGATTAAGTGCTACGATGATACGAAGGTCAGATTTCAGGTATATCAAACATTTGCAACTGCACACTGTCTTCCTGGCCTTGGGAAACTTTTCTCTGTATGAGCCTCGGAGTCTGACAGTCTTGAATACAAGGAACCTCCACATTGCTTTTGCAGCAAACCAAAACTTCTGTTTTCCCCTGTTGTATGATGGAATGAGCACTTCAGAAAACTTAAAAATAGTTAACTTAAGATATTCCTTGAGCTACAAATATTTCCCCTCTCCTCCTTTAATGCTTCCAAAGAAAGTCAAGACAACAGCTCTCGTGCTTGACACTGTGGACTTACAATGGGCTATCATTCTGCAAATTTTCCTGCTTATTTGGTATTCACCTGTGGAACATTTGACTGTGAGAAATTTGACTTTTCGGGGACCACTGGAGGAGTTCACTGAATATGAATTTCTACCCTTATTAAGCTCTCTGGAACAATTAATCACTTTGGATGGCTCCATGAAAGCATTAAGTTTGGAGCATGTTCATAATAAGGTTTATTATTTCAACCAGGAGATTCTATACAGAAAGTTTTCAGAGATGAATATTGCCAGTTTGACAATATTTGATGCATCTATGCCACACATGCTTTGCCCCAATAGAACAAGCTCATTTCAGTATTTAAATTTTTCTCACAATGCCCTGACAGATGCGTTGTTCCAGAATTGTGGCACTCTGATGGATCTGAAATTACTTATTTTGCAGAAGAATAAATTTGAGAGCCTTCCCAAGGTAAGCTTTATGACCAGCCATATGAAATCACTGAAATACCTGGACATGAGCAACAATCTGCTGCGCCATGATGGAGCTGATGTGCAATGCCAATGGACTGAGTCTCTGACAGAATTGGACCTGTCCTCAAATCAGCTGGCAGATGCTGTGTTTGAGTGCTTGCCAGTCAACGTCAAAAAACTCGGCCTACAAAACAATCAGATCAGCAATGTCCCCAAGGGGGTGGTGGAGCTGAAATCCTTGGAAGAGCTGAACCTGGCATCGAACAGGCTGGCTGACCTGCCAGGGTGCAGCGGCTTTCCGTCCCTGCAGTTCCTGAACATAGAGATGAATTCGATCCTCACCCCATCTGCTGACTTCTTCCAGAGCTGCCCAAGGGTCAGGGAGCTGCAGGCGGGGCACAACCCGTTCAAGTGTTCATGTGAACTGCAAGACTTTATCCGCCTGGAGAAGCAGTCAGGGGGGAGGCTGTTTGGCTGGCCGGCGGCGTACGTGTGCGAGTACCCGGAAGGCTTGCAAGGAACGGAGCTCAAGGACTTCCACCTGAGCCAACTGGCTTGCAACACGACGCTCCTGCTTGTGACAGCTCTGCTGCTGACGCTGGTGCTGGTGGCTGCGGTGGCCTTTCTGTGCATCTACCTGGACGTGCCGTGGTACGTGCGGATGACGTGGCAGTGGACGCAGACGAAGCGCAGAGCTCGGCACAACCCCCCTGGAGATGAGGGGACCATTCTGCAGTTTCATGCGTTCATTTCCTACAGCGAGCGCGATTCGTTGTGGGTGAAGAACGAGCTGATGCCAAACCTGGAGAAGGGGGAGGGCTGCGTGCAACTGTGCCAGCACGAGAGAAACTTCATCCCCGGCAAGAGCATTGTGGAGAACATCATTAACTGCATTGAGAAGAGCTACAAGTCGATCTTTGTGTTGTCTCCCAACTTTGTGCAGAGTGAGTGGTGTCACTATGAGCTGTACTTTGCCCATCACAAGCTATTCAGTGAGAATTCCAACAGCTTAATCCTCATCTTACTGGAGCCAATCCCTCCGTACATTATCCCTGCCAGGTATCACAAGCTGAAGGCTCTCATGGCAAAGCGCACCTACCTGGAGTGGCCGAAGGAGAGGAGCAAGCGTGCCCTATTCTGGGCTAACCTGAGGGCAGCTATTAGCATTAACCTGCCAATATCCCATGAAGCAAATGAGGAGGAGAGTGATGTTACATCTACTAGTAGTATAAGTACATGAATAACTGATGACTATTTTGCATTAAACTCTGGTAATACTTTTCTGATATTCCTAGTTTGTTGCAAAATGTGATACAGACAGAAATTGCTATTGCTTATTCTAGTCATCCAGGTAGTCAAAAATCATCTGTAGCTGCCCATCATCAACAAAGAGGAGATAGAAATTTTCATAGTGATTGAAATCTTATTTTTAGGTTGCATTTATTTTGGACTTTTCCCATTGAAAGCTATATTTGAAAGTAAAAAGAATAGTGGTTGGTTCAATGTCATCAGGGTGCCAAGGTGTACATTTAATCTTTGTTCTGACATAGGTGTTGTAGGGTTAAGAATGCAGGGATCTGCTTTCTTGGATTTAATTAAGTAACACAAAGAAAAAAACTCTTGGTTGAATCCTGTCCTGTACATTGGTATAGTAAATGTCAAGGGTACGATATCTGCACACCTTTAGCCTGTTTTCCCTTCCTGGAAGTCTTTCTTTTCATCACAGAGAGACTTTCCTGGGTAAGTGCTGAGAAGCTGAATCCGTTAATCCTTGTTTAATGTTCTTCCTTTGCTGTACTGAACATTCCCACTTGCCTAGAGATACCTGCCAAGTCATGATTTCATAGAATTTGCTATTCCTTTTCTTCAAATTCATAGGGAATATCTGAACTTATTAATTTTTTATAGTATTGTAATATTGCTGCTTTCTGCTATGATCCGATCAAGATATTGTGAGTTCCAAGTTTTTCCTGTTTTCTAAAACTTAGAAGCTTAATGTTTGGAGGTGAACCCTCTTTTATCTCCAGACTTCCACTGAACTCTGTTACCTTGCTCCTTTAATGAGCAGGTGCTGAGGGTATCACAGGGGAAAAAATGAGTAATTTTCCCTGGGAAATAACTTCTCTGCTAAAATCTAACTGATTAAACTAATGGTGTTTGTTGATAGGAGACATTTAGTAATTTGCTGTGCTTGGATTTGGAAGTCTAATAAACCTCTTATTCTTTATCTGTTGTTAAATTTCATGTGTCATTTCAATGATGATGTGGAGTTGTGTCATTATACTTTATGGCTTAATGGAAATACAAAATCCTGTGATGGCGGGTGTGAGCAGCACATGAAGTGATCAAACAGGTAAGAGGATGTGATCCTTAACACTCACTGAGATGGCTCACCAAGCACACACCAGGTGTGGTAGCTAGATGACATGGTGAATTTGAAGCTGTGAGAGAGCTTCAGGGTGTGCAAAGATGCTGAGACACTGCTGGCACCCAAATGACAGTTCAGGTTAACTGGATAGGATCACAATAGGATGCCAAATACCTGGCTTCCAATGTTGAACTTTGGAAAGAAGAGCTAAGAATCTCTACTAAATCTTAATTACCACTCAATTATTTCCACACTCATTAAATCCATATCTCTCAAATTTAGCGAGGAAGATGTTGTGGGTGATCATGTCAAAGCCTTACCCAGAAGTTAAGATTTAGTAGGGATTAGGGGTGCTGGTGGATGAGAGGCTGGACATGACCCAGCCATGTGCACTCACAGCCCAGAAAGCCAAAAAGTGTCCTGGGCTGCATCCAAAGGCCTGTGGGTAGCAGGGCGAGGGAGGGGATTTTGACCCTCTGCTCTGCTGTGGTGAGACCCCATCTGCAGTGCTGCATCCAGCTCTGAGCCCCAATATAAGAAGGATATGGACCTGTTGGAGTGAGTCCAGAGGAGGCCACGAAGATGATTGGGAGCTGGAGCACCTCTCCTTTTAGGACAGACTGAGACAGCTGGGGTTGTTCATCCTGGAGAAGAGAATGCTCCATGAAGACCTTGTTGAGGCTTTTCAGTACTTAAATAGGGCTTGTAAGAAAGAGGAGGACAGACTTTTTAGCAGGGCCTGTTGCAATAAGACAAGGGGTAATGGTTATAAACTAAAAGAGGGCTGATTTAGCTTGGATATAGGCAACAATTTTTTTTATAATGAGGTTTGTGAAACGTTGGAACAGGTTGCCCAAAGAAGTTGTGGATGTCCCATCCATGGAAACATTCAGGGTTAGGCTGGGCAGGGCTCTGAGTAATCTGATCTAGTTGAAGATGTTCCTGCTCATTGCAGGGTAGTGGGACTAGATAACCTTTAAAAGTCCCTTCCAACCCAGGCCATTTTATGATTCTATGATTTTATGATTTTACCTCTCTAGGACTTCTTGACACTTTAAAATGGAGAATGCTACCAGAAAACCTGTGCCCATTTGTCATGGTTTGAGCCTGGCCAAATGCCAGGTACCCCCAAATTAATACACCCGCACCCAGGACTCATGAGTTGAGATAAGGAAACTTGGGAGAAGACGCACTTATAGGCAAAACAGGACTCACTTAGATTGCAAAGTGATCTAATTTATTACTAACAGAGTCAGAGGAGTAAATGAGAAGTAAAATAAACCCTTCAAGGCCACCGTTTCTCTGCTCATCCCCCTCCCTCCTTCCCAGCAGCTGCACAAGGGAACAAGGCATGGGGGGGTGGTTAGGTCAGTTCATCACCCAGATCTTCTTCTCCTGCCCGGGGAGAGGTTCTTTTCCTCTGCGTAGCCATGGGTCTCACCGTCGGCAGCCCGCCTGACACTGCAGCAGTGACGCTGGTCCTCACACAGGCAAGCAGTCTCCCCAAAACTGCTACGGTGTGGGGTCCATCTTCCACGGGGTACAGACCTCTGAGCCAGGCCGTTTCCATCTCGGGAGCAAGGCTTCTTCTGTTTTCCGGACTTCTGCTGGATCTCAGTCTCTCTTTCTCTCTCAGTCACCCACCCACTCCATGTGGGGCACTCAGTTCAGTCTCAGGGTGCAAGTCAAGGCCTGTTTCTCCACTAGGACTCCCTCTGGACCACGGCCACTTTCAGGGTATCCACTCGCTTCAGCATGGGTGAGTGGATCTCAGCATTTCCCGTGGGCCCCCATGGGCTGCAGGGACACCCCTGCTTCACCATGGTCTCACCACGGCCTGCAGAGGCTGCAGAGCTCCAGCACCTGGAGCTCCCCCTCCCCCTCCTTCTCCACTGTCCTTGGTCTCTCCATGTTGTTTTCCCTCACATACTCTCACCTACTCCTCCTCCTCTGGCTAAGGAAAACTGCGTGCACCCATTGTTTTGATTTCTTCTTAAATATATTTTTCACAGAGGCGTAACCAACATCTCTAATTGGCCCAGGCTTGGCCAGCAGCATGTCCATCACCTCAGAGCTGGACATGGCAAAGGCTTCGAGAAGCTTCACAGAGGAGCCATCTTTGTGGCCCCCCCCCCACTGCAAAAACCTGGGCCAAGCTAAACTACAACACCATTCTAGCTGAAAGACTTCTCTCCCTCCCAGGCATTACAGTCTAAGGGCATGATTAGCAGTCCCGCTTAGTGCTAGTGGGCTAAAGGGCACATAGTCTGTCCTGTTTACTAGATAAGAAAAGAGGAAGTTAAATTTCTCAATTCAGGCTTTCCGGTCTCTGTAAATGTAATGCATCAGCAAATTGGGGGTTATGTTGTAAATAATGTACAGACTGGGCCGTGGACGAGTCCCTCACCTTTAAGACTGTTCTGAAACCTAAGTTTTAGGTGGGTGAGAAAGGAATAGTTTCACAAGTCTGCCATGTATATTGTTTTGGGATATTAATGCTGTAACACCCCTTTATACTCTGTCCTTCCCACCTCACAGATCTTTCATGCACATGCAAAATATTTCAGTTATTTACATACCATACCATACCATACCATACCATACCATACCATACCATACCATACCATACCATACCATACCATACCATACCATACCATACCATACCATACCATACCATACCATACCATACCATACCACTTAAAAGACACTTCTGAGTTCCTTTGATAAAGCAGACTCATTTTGTCATGGTTTGGTGTGTTGCTTGGTTTTCTTTTTTAAGTTAGCATTTGACAATATTTCTCATCAAGCAACATCGTGTATTGGCTTAGTTGATGTACAGCCAGGCCAGAGTTTTAATTGTAAAGATACATTTAAAGTGTTTTTATGGCTAAAAATTGCAGTAAAGACACAGAGATCAGTTTTGATTCCTTGGGCAGATTTCTGTGTATGACAAGATCGAACTCAGTGATAGCCAATAAGACAGGGAACAGCTTAATTTCTCAAGTATGAGAAAATGAATATTATCTTAAATTACAATCTCATGTTTAAATTTGGTCTGTTTCTCAGACTAAGGGGGACACCCAGTGGCCGATGAAATTATCACTGCTTTCTGAAAATGATCGCTCAGTCTAACATAACGCAATGCTTTTTGACTCACAGGAAAACACAGATAAATCATATCAGCCCAGTAACTGGAATATCCTCTTGCAGGTGTGTGCGGGCTAGAGAAAACAGGCCAGGACAAGCCCTTCCCTCTGACAGCTACCATGCTGGGTCAGTGGCCATGCCATTGGTCCCTCCTGCCCAAACCTTAGAATCAACAGCATGATATGAGCTGTCTCCTGCTTTACAATGCACAGTCCTTATTTTCAAGCAGGAGGCCAAGACATACAAGCCAGTAATTTTCTCATATTCAGACTGTTGTTTGCAGGATTTTATTTTTATGCCTCATTTTGCTGTACCTGCTTTCCCTTCTGTTTGTCACCATGGCATAGCACAGGTGCTCACCAGGCTGATATGCAGGATCCCAGGCATCGAGAGACCATCATTCTGATGCAATTACTTCAGCAGAAATAGAAAGTGTTAGAGATGCATAATGAATTCTGCCGGGCTCACTCTTCTTAGGCATCTGAAAAGGTGTGAAGAAATAAAAACCCATTCTTCATCACCTCTGCCCACCATCATCATCATCATCATCATCATCATCATCATCATCTCTCAGCACAGCCTGCAAGTGTGTCTGGAGGTGACCTGTCAGCAGCCTCTGGCACCCCGCTCTGGGAAAGGCTGTGGGGCAGAGCATGGCTATGGGAGCAGGCCCAGTCAGTCATATTGTGAGTGATAAAAAAGGGCAAACTTGCATGTTTGGTGCTCCACACCTGCCAATGGGCTAATTAGAAAGGCCTAATTAGAATAGCCTAATTAGAAGTGAGTAAAATATTTTTGTGATCTTGCCACTAAGTGTGCTGCTACACGCAGCTCGTCCAGCACAAATCCCTTATGCTCCTGCCCTTGGTCCATGTCGAGTAGGCACACACGGGAGGTGGCCACAGGCCAGGCAGAAGAGCCACCCAAAGGCCCAGAGCCCGCAGGGGTCTCCTCCAGGCCTGCCTCCAACCCTCGCACTGCGTCACTGCTCTTTGTCATCCGGCATGTGACAACACGACCACCACCAACATTCTGAGTGCTTTATTAACAAGTATAATACATATGCACTGTATACTAAATACACTAGATATACTAAATATTCTAAATATAGTATGAGGACTGTACAGTACAAATTTATATTCACAGTTTGACATGACAAAATGTCATTACTGAATTCCCATTGGACTACCAAAGTAGAAACAGTGAAAGTACATTAAACATTCACATCTTTAGTAAGAAAAGATTACCAAAATGTCTCCGTATTTGCAAGTTATAGTAACGCACACTAGAAATCTTTAATTAGCCATTCTGTCTTATTAGCTTATAAAATATATTACATTTTATTTAAAAAATTCTGCATAGTTTATAGAAGATTAAAGTAAATAAAACATCCTTGCTATATTTGCAGGTGAGAGATGCTAAGCAAAAAGATTATTTTGACCCTCTAAAGTACATTAAGTGCTAATATCTGTAAAATATAATGAAAACTGGTGTAGCCCTCTTAAGAAATGTAAAATGCTTTGTAATTTTTTTTAGAAAGGATTTGTGTTCATCTATATGTTGCTAACCTTGACAGAGACAACAACATATTTGGACAAGATGTGCCATCAGAAGTTATCACTGCAGAATGCTGGGTTTATTATTTAAAAAAAACCCCACACATTAATACCTGCTTAGTTTCTTGCAATTGTATTAGAGACAAGTCATTTATTATAATCAAATGGCTTAAACAGGCATATTTTAGTAAAACAGTATTACCTGCTATACACTGCACAGTGCAATACTGTTAGGAAGAAAGGTGGGGTTTTTTAATCATACTCATTCTCCATGATTAGGATTTTCAATCTAAACTGGCTTTTCTTTACGGCAGAGATGGAATGGCTGGCTTTGGAAAGTATTTAATTGTGTACATTTAAAAATTAAAAGGTAGCCCTCAAATCAAATGAGGGTTATCGTTGCTAAAATGAATCAATGAGCTGGTTAAGATGTAAATTCACATTCAGATGAAAGTGTATTTGTTTGTGACCTTTTAGACATCCCACAAATACACCACAGACACAAGTGAAAAATCCTATAAGGAAGACATTATCATAAAATACTCTCAAATACTCATATTTAATATTTAAATTTCTGTTGTCCTAATTCACAAGGCACATGGATGAAGAAATTTTAAAAGTTCTATTCAATCTCAACTGTATTTGTCCCCATTATTAGCGTAAATATTTTCAGAAAAAAGGTACATAAGATAATGAATTAACATGGCAAATAACCTAGACTAAATTACCTGAAGTAACTCTTAGTTACACAGAGGTTCTGCTCTTTAGGGTACTGATTTAAAAAATATTAAAAAAAGAACATGTTAATGAAAACATTTTATGTAAGCCTCCAAAGAGAAACAGTGCATTGGAAAGAAATGCTTCTTAAACATCCAAAATTTTATAAATTTGCATTTCTTAGGGTAAAAATGGGACCAGCTGCCATTAAACTACTTATTTTTATAGTATCTGTTTTTCCCCCTACAACAGCATAAAGAATGGTTTTCATCCCAGGGTATTAAATGTCTGTAGAGTTGTGACTGATGCCACAGGGCTCCTTCCACACAGCCTCTCAGCCAGTGACGCACCTGCTTTTACAAAACTGCCTTTAATACCTAGAGCCAATTCTGCTACCACTGACAATAAAAATATCCAACCAAAAACCCATTCTGGAACAGCTGCTCATTAATATCAGTCTCTTTCCTGCAAGTTCCTCAATGTCACTAACAATATGGCCTACCAAGAGAAGAGAAAGACTGATTCATGCCCCAGGTGTTTCAGTGCCACAGGTGAGCAGACGAGTGAGAGTTACAAGGTATCAGATGCAGCCTGGCCCAGGTGGTGAGGATGTACAGAGCTGTAACAGACCAATTGCTGTTACAGCATTTTTCTACAGGACATACAGACCTCTCCTCTGATTCCATGGGCATGTGGATGTCAGCGGAACAGCTGGTAACATCCTGTCACCAAATAAAGGCTCTTTGCACTCACACTCTTGCATCTCCAAATTTGTTTGACATTGGACTCCACTGGATGTAGCACAGCCTACCTGCTCCACAAGCTCAAATATACCCACCTGCAGATGGACACTCCACCTGCCTCCTGAAGAGTTCTATGAAACTCTTCCTCCCCTCACACCTCCATTGTCCACTGGGTTTTTCCAAGAGAAACGAAAAGCTGACCTCAGTATGTTTAACTTGCAGGGAATGCTGTTAAACCGTACATAGGGCTAAGAAGGAAAATGCCCTTGTGTGTGAGTGTAGAGAAATACATCCTGTTTCCTTGCAGCGCCACGAAGTCTGCCAGCTACTACAGATGAAACCTTCCTTTCAGAGGGCTCCAAGACAGGAACATTTCTAGGATCAACTGCAGGTTGATTGAATTCAATTTATTTTACCTGTGGAGTTCTGTTTGCTAATAGATATGGTTTTAATGCAGTAGACACATCCACAGGGGAAGCAGTTCTACCTACCACCAAGAGACTACCAGTCACAAATCAGAGTTAGGAACTGGATGATTTGGTATATATTTTTTATCCAAAACATACATGACTCAATTTATCATCAGAAGTACTTCATATCTGATGCCATCTTCTCATAAAAATATTGTGGATCAATAATTTTAAATACTGTAGTGTATTAAAGTGATACAACAATACAGTTCAGAGCATTTTTTACTTAATGATTGCTATTTTCTGAAGTACAACAAAGATAAAAGAATTATTTAGATGAAATGCAGGGGCATGTTTTCAGGGGGGTAGTCTATATCCCTGAAACGAGGTGGTAGGTTTCCATTTCATACCAAATCAGAGGAGAGTACCATAGAATCACAGAATCATAGAATATACTGAGTTGGAAGGAACCCATCGGAATTACCGAGTTCAACTCCTGGCCCTACACAGGACACCCCAAAAGTCCAGATGAGAGCATTGTCCAGATGCTTAACTCAGACAGGTTTGGTGCTGTGACCTCTTCCCTGGGAAGCCTGTTCCACTGCCTGACCACCCTCTAGGTGAAAAACTTCTTGGTGGTAAACCTCCCCTGACTCAGCTTCAAGCAGTTTCCTCAACTGTGTGTGTTCCATCCATACACTTGCACAGAAACCAGACATACAGAGTCACACAAGGTCTTCCTTGAACAAATCTACCAGGGCATTATGCAATAAAAACAAGAATATATACTACACTATAATACAGATGACAGATGACATTGGTTTAAATGCACAGTATTATGTATGGACCAATTCCAGCCCATTTTTCTTCTTGACTGGGGTAAATGATACTATGACTCACATCTTTCTGTAAAGTAATTATAATTACACTGTTTAGATTTATTTCCTCAGCATTACCCACTGTTTGGGCAGAGGGGATTTCTAAATCAAGTGTCTTTCTACAACTGCTGTATTAACCACATTGAAGAAAGCAACAAAGCTGGAAGAGTCCATTCATTGCATTGTTGAGCACAAAATGAGAGTGTGTCCCTTACAGGGCACATAAATAATAGTCTCTGGCAAGGATTAGCATTTCGGATATTCAATAACGTTTACTATTTTATCAGTGAAGTCTGGGTTGATTATATGAAGAAACCAACAAAATCTTGTTAGTTGACAAATTCCCTTATTCACAAATGAAACACAATAAACATACTGAATGTAGAAAGGGTTTGCTTAGCATCCCCAGGAGAAAAAAAAGAAGTGTTCACATTCTTTAGGTCTGACCCGTGGCAAGGACATAGAAGGGTTAGATAACATCTGTTACTGACCATATGTAAGTTTTTAATGGTATAAACTCAGAGATCCAGACCAGCTGAATCCAAATTAAAATGCATGTGTAAAAAACAAACAAAGTGTGACAGGAGTCAGGGACAGAAGACATTCAGACTAGCATGTGGCGTTTCCTGTGAAGAGCAAGATGGTCTGAACGTGAAAAGCTACGGTCACAGTCTGGGCACTGGAAAGGTTTGATTCCTGTGTGCTTCCGGAAATGCCGTGTTAGTTCATCAGAACGAGCAAACTTCCACGTGCATCCCTCCCAAGTGCATTTGTATGGTTTTTCTCCTGGAAAAGGAAACACAGAAGTGGGGATTTAAGACACAAACATATCAGTTAAATATCTGACAGATTTATTCTACTGCCTTGTCAAATTTCAGCAAGTACTTCAATGCTTAATCAAAAAGCCTCCAAACAGCAGAAGGCTGAAGAGTACCCTGCGCTAGAAACAGTGTAGTTGAAGTTAACTGACCAAAAAGTTGTTTCCTGCCACAACTTATTTTTTTATTGTCTCTCTGTTCCTCTCTCTGCCATATTAGCACTTGTTTTGTTTCATGAAGCCCAGAAGCATGAAGGTTTAAAAATTTGTTCAAGTATTTTCAAAATAGGGATCTCACATTCTAGATTTCTGAGGGGAAGGACTGTGCTACCATAAAGCACAACAGGCAGAAAATTTGTGCTTTCTGAAATTTAATGTAGTGTAAATAACTGGCATCACTGTCACAAGTACCTCAACTTAAACTCTCTCCATCATTACTAATACATCATCCTCCTCATTTAACACCACTGTACTGGACAACAAGTAAAGAGATGGCTTGATGCATGACACATGTGAACTGGGCTCCATTTTACCTAAAAGTGTCTCCTGTCTTTGTAAGAACCTTGGATGTGTATATAATCATTCAGCATGCCAAGTTCAACATTTCTGTGGAGAACAGAGATGGGAATGTTTACTGGAACATCCATTCAGAAAAAAAGCACCACTGGATCAGTGGTTAGCATCTCCACAGAGCAGATGTGTTTGCATTTGGCACAGGGTCCAGACTTCTGCAAATGGGCTATTCCCATGGAAATCTCAGTCAAATTTAACAATGATATTATAGGTGAGCCAGTGCTCACCTGATTGAACTGATTTGGTGTTTACAGGATGTGCGGATTGAATAAACTGCAAGCAACTGGTCACAAAATGAGTGAAGAGCCAGTGAATGTAAGACACACCAGCACACACTGTGAACCTGTTCTGGCTTACAGTCTCTTGTAGCTTTTTCCTATTACGTTCTCTGTCTTTTGCTCAGCCTATAATTATTTTCACAACAATGCCAGATCTAACTTTTGTCATTTTGTTATTGACACCTGTGGTCACCTGGCCATTAGCAAAAATTACAAGCTTAGCCTACTATTTTACTGTAGACTTGATGAAAGAGAAGCTATGCTCAAACCTGTATGAGTTCTTCGGTGAGCTTTCAGGTGGGAGCTTTTAGTGTAGACTTTGTTGCAGCCTTCATAATCACATCGATGTATTCTGCGTTTTCTTTGTGTGTCTGGAGATTCCACAGGTAAGGGTCTCTTTCCTGGCTGAACTATAACTGAAGGGTGATTCCTGCAAAGTCAAATTAATGTTAAAAATGAAAAACATTTAGCACAGCAAACCTCAACTAATATGATTCATAACAGAACCTTTTATTCACTACCACTCTGTCGCTTGGCAGGAAGAGCACCATTACATGCATGTCGAAAAATTCAACAGGGTTTAGCAAATTTTGTGTATTTTAGCAGTAATATTTCTAAATGTTTACTCACTTTGTGGCATGATGTAGCCATTTTTACTACTTCCTAGCTTTTTTTAAAACTTACAGAGGAAAATCCCCTTCAAATTCTTGTTTTTCAGTCATACCCAGATTTCTTAAATCCTGAGTGAACTTTTCTCGTATTTGTTCACTATTTTTCACTTTTCTTCAAATATAACTGATTTGCTTGTAATTGGAAACAGCTATTCCATATTATTAAAGAAATTGTATCTTTAGGGTTTCAAAGCAGAACTCAATCTTTATTGTTCCAGCCACTCCTTTAGAATGTAATTAAGAATTTCCTGTTTGGTGCTGGCAGGAGGGTGCGGCCTCCCTGTACCACTGACGTCAATTCCTAAAAGCGGAGCTTAGCCTGTGTGGCACACCCACAGGATGTCTGAAGTTGTCCCTCCACCTTCATAAACATAATTTTTCACTTTAGAAGCCCACAGGTACAGTGCAGGTAAGACATACACAAACTACATACGGACTTCTGCAACAGACAAACCCATAAACATTCTCGCATGTGGAAAAATATAAGCTTCTTAAAAGGTGTCCTTGACAGTTGAATGACACCCCTACTGCAGAATTGGGGAAAACCTTGATTCTTTCTTCCACATCAATGTTAGAAAAGGTATGTTTTTTCAAAAAGGTATGAGTAGAATATTACAAGCAGGTATTAGCACTCCTTGTTGCAAAACCAGCTCGTCCATGCACCAGAAAGGAGCTTTCTAGAATAAGTTAATGTATTTCACATGCTTCTACCAATCAACTTGTGTTTTGTAACACTAAGCTCTATTAGTTATTTACTCGAAGTTCCTTTAGGGCCTAATTTTCAGAAACACTGAATGCCTACTTCTCAGCAAAATAAACGGCATGTGCTAAAGACAGAAAATCTTGTGCATGGTTTAAGACGAAAAGATTTTTCTCTGACTCCACAGCAGCAGGATGGGGATTACTGATGTGGGAAAAGTTGAATTCTGTTATTGATTCTTTTATTATGAGTTACAGGCTTGAAATTGGAAGCTGAATTCCCTTTCCTGGGTGATTCTGTGACTGTTGAGTAATGTACTCTTTGAGCACATGTTAAATCCAGCTAAAAATACCATAATGGCAGGAAACCCCACACGGTGATGTTAGACAGAGATGTACATACTCTTAAATAAGAAGGCAGGCTTCTAGCTTCCAAAGAAACGGTTCTCTAAAGCAATGCTCAGTTTTAGTGCAGTTGCATACCAGTCTTTTTGGAGAAGCTCTGGCTTAGGACAGCAAACAAACGTGGTTTAAGTCATTATGTGTGGAGGCTAGTCCTGGACATGGTAACATCTGGGAAAAGGGAGAAAAAGGATATTGGCCATACACCGTTTGTGATTTAGATTTTCAATCTACAAATGTCTGAAAAAGGTGCTGAGAATGTCTCCTTTTCCCCTTAGGGGACAGGAGGCTAGCAAGGCAACAGAATGTTATCAATAATCAGATAGGGCTTGGCAGTTTTAAAAAATGATTAGGGTGGTGTCAAATTCAGAGGTAAATATTAAGTAAGTGCCAATAATAAAATCACAGACCTAATTCTTTCATTCCCTCTTCTACAACCAAAAGTAAGTTCATTTAAGCATCACTCTTCAATAGGCAAGAGTATCTTCCAAAAATTATGTTAAAACTTCAACAACTTTTTCTTCTTTACCACAGACCACACTATGTTGGCAGCATGAGTTAGACTTTGAAACTTGCATGAAAATACATTAATGAGGCTCCTTATATTTGGCCAGAGATTATTACCTCAAGTTTGATTTTAGAAATAACTGCATAGTTACACTGATTATCAGACATACTAGAAAGTCCAGCCATTCCTACAGAAATGCCACCAACATTATTTATATATATAGATATATAGATAGATATACTGCCAAAAGCTAATAATGAAGCAAAATAAGTCACTTTTAAGTCTTAACTCACTTCAGTGAGACTGAAGGTTTCCTATGCCCCTTTAACGTAGCTTATGTGTCTGAATAGTAGAGTCTGGGCAGTTGGAACCAATGAAAAATGATAAAAACATCATTGCTTAACTATAGGTCATAAAGCTGTGAGACAACTTTTTTTTTAATAAAGGTTTAGGTATCTCATCTCGTAACTTGTGTGAGTTGTCTACGTATTTTCTTTAATGATAAGAAATACGATTTAGAAACTTCTTGCTTTGGATACAGCAGAATGCAAACTTGAAAGGGATGGCTCTAGAACAAGAGCTAGAGCTCCACAGGGACACCTGCAAAGCAATTTAAGCTGTTACAATGCGAGGACAGGGTCTCTATGAGCAGCGCACAACACTCTGCATGGGCAAGCCGAGGAGATGCTTTGGAAACATGGACTATACAAATGTTTTTTGTAACAAAGCTATCTAAACATTATACCAAATTTTATATTCTTTGCTCAATGGATGGGTTTCCTGTGGAAACTAGACCCACTGGGAAGTAAATAATGCAAATCACTAATGCAGGTGACAAGTCGGCAGAAGTCTCAGCCCTGGAGGAAGGGTGTGGTACCAGCCACGAACAGCACTTACTGGTTTGCTCTTGTTAAAGAGACTTAACAAAGACAAAAAACAAACTGAACTGTTTGATAGTCCTGATCTGGCAGTAGTTAGTTCCAGCTGCATAAAGACCTGACTCCCTTGTGTGGCAGGTCCATTATGGAAGTTAAGTCACCAACTAGTAAACATGCATGTTTACTATTTTATGTTTATTACAACAAAACATGTAGGATTATTTAAAATAGATGGTATACAGTTTATAGAAGCTAGCTGGCAACTAACTGCAAAGAGCCTACAGTCTAGAAGCTGCATCTAAGCTGTTTGAAGACTAGGAGGGGTGCCCACAAGAAGGCTGTTGTGGAATGTAGTCAGCCCTGGAGCTGTAGTGTGCCTTCAAACCCAATTGCCATGAGCAGGAGCAAGAGGCAGCCTTCTGGAGGAAATAGAGGAGACCACCCATCCTACGCTGTTCTCTTTCTGAACCATACTCACACTGGGTTTTGAGAATCTGGCTTGAAGCCCTCTTTCCCTGCTCTGTGGGGTGAAGTCAAACACAATCACCTCAAGGGTGCCAGTGAGCAGGAGGAAAGTGCAGAAACGGATTCTGAGATTCTGTGCTGTGAGCCCTGCGCAGTTCCCCTCTTCAGCTCCTGCCAGAGCCACGCTGACAGCCTGCATGCCATACCCAGAGCACTGCCTACTGAAGGATGAGCCAGGCTCCAGGTCATTCCATGTTTTTAGTAAGTTGCCAGGATTTTCCCTCAGAAAACAGGAAACGGAAGAGGGCCCACGGCTCCTCAGGTACTTTCTTGAGAATTTTTTAATGTTTTCAATTAAAAGGTTTATGCCCCAGACCTAATTTCTTCTTCTAGACCTTGTCCTGCATTCTGCAAACATCACTGTTTTAAAACCCATTAGATATGTGATCCAGTTCATGCAGTGGCCCCAGTAACAGCTATACCAGCACAATGAGTTAGTACTGGGATGGAAACAAGTGGCTGTGAGGAGAGAAAGCTTCAAGAACTGCTTGAGCTGCCAAAAAAAATCACTCACAGAACTATAGCTTCAGGTAAAAATGGAATATACATTCCTTCACTGCATATACACAGAAATTGTAGGCCTGAAGAGGTTCTTTCCACCAAGCAGGCAAAATTCTTCAAAAGGCAAAGAGGTCCTCCAAGAGGAGAAAGTCGCTTATTTTAAAGAAAGGTATTTCAAATAATATAAATAGAGAGATCAGTATGAAGTGTCTTTTAAGTTTCTTTCAATTTTGCTGCTGGTTTTACATAAGTAGATTATCATTGGTTTATTGGGACTCCTACTTTCAATAAGTTGTAGGATATCATCACTTTAGAAATACATTATATAATGGCAGATCTATTACGATGTTTAAATATGTATCAACTCCTGTATTGCTAAAGAAGGGGGAAAAGAAAGTTGAAATCATGTTTCACAGCAGCAGTGGTGGGAAGGTGAACATTTTCCTGTATTTTATCACATGTTCTAAAGCACAGCAACAATCCTTCCCACTCCTCAAAACTGGCAGTGAACTGCTTTCCATTTTCTTCTGCTAATCTTGGGACTACTGTTAGCTACTTACTCTTGCAACATTACTTGCTGAGGAGACAACGAGGTCATCATTGGAGGTGACATCTGTTCAGGATAGAAGTCAGTCTTGGGTGGTTCACTTCCCGGCTCTACTTTGATTGTTTTCTTCAGTGTAGGCTTCTCATAAGATTCAATGACAGGCACTATATGGGACAGGGTAGGAGACGAAAGGCAATACATAAAAAATATAAAGAGTAATGGAAATAATAAAAAAAAAAAAAAAAACCATAAAAATCCATAGTTAAAACAGAAGAAATCCATCAGTTCTATATTTAATGTGACAATTTATACTAAATACAAAATCTTCCAGTTTTAGTTATCTCTTGATGACCTATGATTCAAAACATTTCTATTAATTTTCATCAGTCTGACATTTTTATTAGTTCAAATCTCAGTAGATAAATAGCTTTATGTAGACACAAACCAGCGCAACGAAGCTGGTGAAGGGTCTGGAGCACAAGTCCTGAGAGGAGCAGCTGAGGTTGTTTAGCCTGGAGAAAAGTAGGCTCAGAGGAGACCTTACTGATCTCTGCAACTGCCTGAAAGAAGGTTGTAAACAGGTGGGGTTTGTCCTCTTCTCACAGGCAACTAGAGACAGGACAAGAGGACATAGCTTCAAGGCGCACCAGGGGAGGTTTAGTTTGGACATCACGAAGAATTTCTTCCCAGAAAAGTGATTAGACATTGGAATGGGCTTTTCAGGGAGGTAGTGGACTCACCATCCCTGGAGGTGTCCAAGAAAAGACTGAATGTGGCACTCAGTGCCGTGGTCTGGTTACAGGTTACGTAACAGGTTGGACTCTGAGAGCTCAGTGGTCTTTTCAACCTGATTCTGTGATGCTATGACCTTGGTAAGTCTGGTAAAATATTTACACAACAACTTCTACGCCTGTGTATTTTGGAAGAACAGGAATTACGTTCTATTTCCTAAAATGCAAAAATCCCACAGAAACCGAGTGCTTGGACATTGTGTTATTTTGTCAGGATGAGATGGCATAAAAAGGAATTCTGACAGCACCAACCTTGCATGCTACTTGGAGTTTCCATCTCATCTGCAAGAACTGTGGACACCATGATGGGCTGCTGGAGATGGGGAGCATACATGAAAGGAACTGGCTGGACCACAACAGGCTGTATAACCGGGAGTATCCCAGGGCTTCTCAGTCCGTGGCGTGAAAGAGCAGCGGCCATTACAGGTGGGATTGTTATTGGCATAGAAATAGGCTGTACTCCTGGGGGTGATGGTGCGAATTTACTGAGAGGAGAGCTGGGTGAGGACAGAGTCAATCCAGGTGAAGTTCTCCTATGAACAGTCTGAAATTTCAGTGGGGAAGGAGAACTTCCAGTTGAAGGTGGTGAGCTCCGTTTATTTACCGTAAGGTCTACTGGCTCCATCTGGATTCCATTTGATAGTCCTTCAGGGTTTGAGTAGAATTTATTGTGCAACATACTTGGTGTAGAATAAATGACACCATATTTGTTTGGCTTCATTTGGTCCATGTAATTGGATGGGTATGACTGTCAGGAGGACAGGAAAAAAAATACAGAAAATCAAATAATAAATCAACACATACACAAGTTACTGCTGAAAAGAAAAAGAAAGCAAATAAAATTGAGGAAAAATGAAAAAGTTTCAAGAAAGCACTTTAATGTACTTTATAAATAAAAGTGAATTAAATAAAGCCTCAGATTCCACACAAAGAAAGTTATTCAAGTACTGATTCACTAATTGTTTCAGAAGCAATGTAAAACAGACTATGAAAACAAATCTTCAAGGCTTATTCAACTACTTTTCTCCCTTTAAAATTGCCTGTCATATATTAATCTGTACATTTCTTAACTGACCTGGGAGATACATCTGCTATGCCAAGCATATAACTATATTCTGATGATCATCAATTCTGGCAAGAAGGGAGTTCAGTTGGGCTTAGAATTGCACGTAATGGGTCCCAATCAACTGTTAAAGTAATTGAAAAACAATCATCACTAAAGCAAGGAATTATGTATCTGAATGCTACAATCAATAAAAAATACACAACTGAACTATGTAAGTAATGGGTGAGAAACTAAAGAGTGCAAAAGGTAAAATCTAAACCTTTCTAAACCATTTTTTGAGATATAAAGCAGCTAACTAGCTAGCCTAATTTTGGAAAATCAGTACAAGGATAAACATTTGGTGTGTTGGAAGAATATTCCTGTTAGTAGTAGCTAGCAGCTCTCATTACAATATAAACCCCAAAACTAATCTTGACCTATGTCATAATCTCCACATTTTNATATATATATATATATATATATATATATATATATATTATATAAATAATATATAGAAAGTGAGTTTTGTAAACCAGTAAGTATTAACATTCACTGCAGAATGCAGTATTATTAAACAAATATCCAGGCCAATACTGCATTTAAAAACTGTTGAAAACTGAGATTATTTACTAACAGCTAACTCACAATGAAAACTGATGTGATGTTCTAACGCAACAGAGAGACACAGAAAATGCATTGCACACAAATTTTCAGTCCTGTTGTCAACTTTTTGAAATAAAATGCTATCTTTGGATTTTAGGTAAGTAAAGTAATATTAAGAAACTAATTATTTCTTTGGCACCAAAAATATTTTTATGAGGGGGATTTAAAAAATGTTCAAAATGGTAGAAAGTAAAACTGATCAGAAATATAAAACTACTGTATTTTTATAAAATTACTTCTAGAACATTTCAATTATTTTTTTCCTGGGGTGAACACTTCTGGTCAATACATTTTCCAGGTTTATTACCTCTGTATTCCCTGTAAGGGAACAGTTAGTTCATTTTAACTGTCAATGTTAACTGGAGATATTTTTTCAAAACTATACAAATGTAATTTTTTTCTTTTCAGTTACCGTTTGAAACACTGAGTTTGGAAAATACTAAATTTTCCTCCTGCATTCACAGCACTGTGATGAAACAAAACTGAGTCACCCAGTCTATAAAATATTCAAATAAAGCAGCTTACACAACGGTGATTAATCTTCAAACAGTAAATACTACATTAGAACCCCTGAAACGTTATATATTCTCTTTATGACTATTCTTACAAATTCCATCTGTAGAAACATTCATCTTTGATAGTAATTGGTTCCTCATAATTTTATTAAATGCCATTATTGCAAGTGCTGTCTGTAGACTTGCCAGCACTGCTGAGCCAAGCAATGAAATTATTAGAATTCTAAATTATAGAGACTACTAAGTATTGCTATAACTTAATATTTAACTGTATTTAATATCTATTAAATCTGATCAAATTATGGGCATAGCAAAAAAATCCAAATTTTAACAGGTAAGAAATATTAAGTACTTGTGTTAAGACTCCTGTTACTGGTTTACAGTACAGAGTTCACCAGCTTCAACAAACTGTAAACATTCCACCACTAAGCATCCTTGCATTTACAGTGCTGCAGGTTTGTCACGGATTATGTCAATGTCACTGCCTATGAACTTTTCTTCCATGGCAAGAATGCTAAAAATGAAAAAGCCTTTGCAATTTAAATCTCTGGGAATGGTTTTGGTCAATGAGTCTATGGAAGAATAAGCATCCCTAGCTGTAACCTTATCCTAAGAACACCAGGTGGGAATTGGAGGAATAACTGTCTGGATGCTCATATAGTTTATGCATTCTTTGATGGGAGAGCAATGATGAGTGATTTTGGTGCACATCAGCCTGCAAAAGGCTAAAAATGCTGCTGGAGACTAGGACAACTGGTTTCTTGAGGTTGGGGGCAGATTCCCACTCTCCCTGGCTGGGAGGCCAGCAAAGTACAGCCACAGTGAAGACTGAAACACTCACTTTTGGATAGGTGAGTAAAAATGCCAAGGTTCACTCACATACAAAGATAAAACCCTGAAGCAGTTCCATAGGTGCTTTGCTCCTTTGTAATTGTGCATTCTAGAAGGCCAAAGACTGTAAACATTTCTAGCTGAACCTGCTTATACATATATTATAACCCTTTAAATCTGATTACATTACATACTGCATTGGCAATATTTAAATACTATATTATCAATAAATCTAATCATGAAGACCCACATAATTAGTGTGATACTTCTTGCGCCTGACCAAGTCTTCTCTCTACTACTCTACTACACAAACTGTTTATTCCCATTTAAACAAAAAGGCAATGTGTTTTACCAAATGGTAACTGGTATTTGTCCAAATGTTTAAAAAGTCCTTGCAGCAAATATTTAGGTAGGACTCAGACGATTTTGTCACTAGTTCATTAAGAACTATCATAATCATAATATATATTCAGCAATTCATTTCAATAAATGGCATGAGCTGTTGGTAGAGTGATGAAATAGTGTGGGCGCAAGCTTCGGTCACCTGAAAAGTACAGTTAATCCTTTCAGCCACACACCCTGAAATAGAGTGGTGTCAAACCAATTATTGGTTTTCTTCTCCCACTCCAACTACTGTGATGTTTTAAAGACAGACTTTACATCTACATTCAGAGAGAAGAGTAATTCCTAAGGGGCTTAATTTAATTTAGCCTCTAATGATATTATCAGAATGAAAGATGCAAACAATTCTGATTTTAGATTTCTGGGTTATGTCAGCCCGGAGTGCTATGCTTAGCACCTCACAACATCACACTAACAGTTTCTCTCTCATTCCACGTCCTCAAAAGGTGGTCAAGAAAACTAATTCACTCTGTGGCTGCTATCCTTTCCTATGTTCTCTCCATCTCACAATACCTCCCTTTAGAGGTATCTCCAAAGCGGTTTCTGTTGTGGCACCACGGCTCCAAGGAAGCCACAAGACCAAGAAGAACTGGGAACCTCAAGGGCTTGGGGCTAAGCAGCCTATGTATACACAGAAGCTGAAATACACATGGGTCCTCAGTCCAAAGGAAAAAAAAAGTAGTATCCAATGAGGAAACTTTCACTTGGAAACCATCCTTTCCTCTGGACTTTCTGCTTTCTCTTTTCTGGTTTTTTTTTTTCCAGTATGCAATGGCGAAAAGAAAAACAGATGTGGTAAAATGCTCTGAGTAGTCCTGAACAGCTGGTCAGAGTAATCACACTAAGTTATGAGATGACTTCAGCAGTCCAGTGCATGGAAGGCAGCACATCACTAGGAGAAGGATATAGTATAAAATAACCAATATCTGGAACTACAGATGTGAAATGCACTTTGCTCAGAAATGTTCCTTTATTCTTCCCATTGCAGTTTTTTCTTCATCTGCTGGTATGGGAAAGACTGCTGGCTCCTTTCCTGGTAAGCCTATTGAGGCTATTGACCCTGCCCAGCTGGCAGAAACACATGACTGTTTGGGGCATTTGTGTGTCTTGTGCAGAACCCCAAAACACTGCAGAACCTTCTCTGAGATGAAGGCAGATGTCACAAAAGGCGGCCGAAAAGACAGTAATGACACTTCTTTCGTAAAACCAGCCTATTTTCTGCTTTCGATGGACACCATTAGATAATCTTACATTATAGCAGATAATCACCACTAATCTTAATAAAGTCACACAATAATTGTTACTGAAGTGACAGACAGGCTGGCCAATACTAAGGTTATTTCTTGACCCAAATATTGGAATTCATCATACTCATACTTTCAGTGACACTTATTCTTCTATCATTGCTCTCCAGCAAATAAACCCCACAAAAGTCAAACTGTAATTTTAAAATGCATATAAACTTATCTCCCAAAATTGTTATTAATAGCACTGAAGAAATCAGATTGCTTACAGATGCATTTAAATTTATGAAAATTATTCTTTATTTTAAATAAAACAGGAAACAAACTTTTCATTGAAGGATGCCATTCAGAGCACGAGCTTAATGCACTCTGAGTTATGTACAATGACTTCACCCTTTTAATGGATCAGCCTTTCTAGGGGTGTGGTTTCACGCTACACTTAATCTGTTATTGCAGGCTCCTGCTAAAAGGGGAGGTCCTGTTCTCTCCTCGTCCCCCCTCCCCTTGCTTCCTGATCAGCTTCCTGATCTGACCAAAAAGAGTATTTTTGGTGGGTTAGCAATTCTGACCATTCAGTGAGCTGATCTGAAGGTTCCAAATCATTCTAGGACCACACAATTCCTCAGTCACAGAAAGGAGACACAAAACTGGCAAGGAGGAGCAAAGTAAAAACGTTTCCTTTCAGCACCAGCCTGTATCATCACAACTCTCATTGTACTGCTTCCACCTACAAGTCCCTACTGCTCTTGTTTATCAGACTCTTCTCTCAGATGACCCTATACTCTAAGTTCATGGAAAATTAACCCAGTTTTAAAGAAGTGTCTCCTCTTCCCCTTTTTTCCCCCCACATTCCTTCTCCACTGCCCTAGTACTCATTTGTTCACATGGTAAAGTAGTGCAACCAGTTTACCCAGCAAAAACGCATTGTTGGTTTGGGTTTCTTCTGCTGGGATTAATTTTCTGCTGTTCAGAGCAGAGTTAGCCACAGGCACCTGCTACCACAACCAACAGAGAAACAGAAAATGGGACAGCAAGAAGCTGTTAATTCAGTTCAAAAGGTGCAACATTGAAACTGCAGGCTTTTGCCACTTCACCATGAAGCGTGGCAACTTAATTTCAACCCATGTCCATCAGCAGCATGAGCTACAGGGATCGTATTTACAGAGCAGAGAAGCTCAGGGGGCTCAGGAATACTCAGATATTTCTTCAATCGACTAGTTGCCAGATAGGCAACTGGTCGGGTCATTTAAGGCAATAAATTAATAAACTACACAAAGCTTTCCCAGAATGTGAATCTGACTGCACGAAGAGCAAAATACAGCTTCACATGCCTTCCTAAGCTAGCCCAAAGCTTAATGACATCTAAGTATGAATTTAAAGGTGGAAAAACTAAAGAGTCATCTTTAGGGCCAATATATTTTAGAAGTCTTACCACTGAAACAGGCTCCATGGCTTCTTGCTTGATAGGGACTGGGTCAAACATTAGCATCTTTTTTATACACCTGTTCTTATGCCTCTGATGTCCTGCCCTGCTGGGGAAAGACAAGGTGTTAGAAAGTCACAGGAAATACCCTAATCAACTTTCTGAATTGTAGAGAACTTACTCTTTTGTCAGATTAATGTGAATATTTATCCATCTCTAACACAGATTTTTAAATCCTTGACAGAATTTACTGCAAGTTTTTTCTTTCCAAATTGCTATTGAAACAAAGGGACATCTGCTCACTTTAATGAAAGTGAATTTGAATTTTTGTTGTGCATGTCAGCACATCAAGACCACAAAATTTTCACTTTCATTAGCTGTCAAGTGTTTTAACACATCACAGTTTAGACCAAGCATTTGTCATCAGCATTACAACCTCAGAATAATCTTGTTTATACAAGTGAACTGATTCTAGAGAGGATCTCTCTTTCCTAAGAGTCATAACAGAAATGCTCAATAGTTCACATACAGTGACACTGATATCAATGCAAAGAAAAGATTACAATTCAAGACTAACTTGGACTATATTCTACATACTGCAATGACGTAACAGAAAAAAATGCATCAGTTAGCACGACTTAATAGATTTACTGACAATTCAACAACTATTTGTGCTAACTGTACAAAATAAAAGCACTTTAAAAAAAATCTGCTTGCATTCCGTGCAGCTTCAGGGGTTTTTTGCTACAGTGTTCAACCCTACTTGACCAATCTCTAAATACCTGAAATAAAAGCATTTAGCATAAAGCACGTCATAACTGTCATACTACACATTTGCCATGGTCATCTTGGAAAGATACCGTGAAGGAAAGGAGATACCTCTTCTGGGCAAAGACATAAGGGTACACAGAGAATCTACGGGGAAACAAGGGGAAGTTGTTTGCAATGACATTTAGATGTTGCCAAGCTGTTTATAAATCACTCGAGGTTATACATTATATGACTGATGTTAAAAGAGCAGGTTCTGACTGCACACCATAGACTTCACAGCCTTGCCTGGAAGTGGTATGACCCCTATTAAGATGTGAGGACAAAAGTAAATTAAACAAATTCAATTTGGCCAGTAGATGGCACTGGAAAGAAGCAAATAAAGCCAGACTCCACCATCTGCAATTCATCCCGCGGGATAGGCTGAGGGCTCACCAACAGATTTGTAGCTGTGGCCAGGAAATTCTCCCAGAAATGTAAATGAACATTTTAAGATGCACCTGCTCAAATTAAAACAATTCTAATAAGCCTACGCTAATAAACAATCTTGCAACTAACATGTGTTTATAGATCGGAATTTGTTAAGAGCTTCCAGAGAAAGATGGTATAAGTTGTTATTAGACCACTATTAATTATTCAGGTATATGAATAAAGTTTAAAGACTTCTGGAAATTTATTAAAACGGTATGCATTTTGAATAATGGAAACAAACAAGTAGCAGAAGTAAATTATAGTATCTTCATAATTCTTCTTATGGAAGTTGAAGGCCTGACAAAAACAAATCTCAAAACTGAAGTGAAAGAAATAATGCAGCTTAATGTAATTTCCAGTTTAAACTTATTATTATGTAGTTTTAGTTTGGGAGCTGTCACGTAAGATGGCACTATTTGCTAGAAGTTGTGGTAATTCCGTAAATACCTTAAGTATGTTTGTGAGAAGGTTATTAATTATACTACTTTCTTTGAATGGTTATCTTTTAGATAACCGTTATGTAGTTATCTTTTTCAGGTTTTTAACATTTCACATAGCTAGAACTAATGTTTCAGCATACTGACTTCCCAGAAATATATCCACGTATCTATGCATCAGTCATGTTCTCACACATTTACATGCATTGTGAAAACAGCAAAGTTGTACTTTCAGACATTAAAAATGTTTACAGTAAAATGTAGCCACTCAGAGCTCCTATATAAGAATTTAGAACTAATTCTTTCAGGTTTCCAGAAAATTTTGATTTTTAAGTTTGTATGTGTACAGGTAAAGTGACACACCAATTTGTACTTTAGTGAAGACATAAAGGAAAGAAGAAAAGAGAAAGGAAAGAAAGGAAAGAAAGAAAGAAAAGAAAGAAAAGAAAGAAAAGAAAGAAAAGAATGAAAAGAAAGAAAGAAAAGAAAGAAAGGAAAGAAAAGAAAGAAAGGAAAGAAAAGAAAAGAAAGTTTGTTCCAAGTAAGTGCAATGATGCTTGCCTTTCAGTAATTTTTATAATTTTAAAACTGTATTTTATTCTGTTTAAGACTGACTACTTCTCACCTTTTGCTCCAAGAAAGTGTGTGAAAAGATACTTGATACACATTTCACGTCATGATACACATTTCAGTGTTTCCTGAGATAGCTCTAAATTACTGTGGAGGAATTAAACTGACATAGACAACAGGAAGTACTGCTCTGAACAAAAGTGAAAAGTAATTCTCAATCTTTCTCAAATGCAGTCATCTAAGAACAGCAGAGGAAAACGTTACTTTTATATAAGTTTACTATGCTGTATCACAGTATAGAAATCAAGCACTTTATCATGTTACTCTCAAGCAGTAGGTTTCTTTTCCCCATTTGACAGTGATTGGAAAACTAATTTTTAAGAAAGGAAAATTAATTAAGATGTAGCACTTGGTCCTGTAGGACTGTTACAGAGTCAAAATAAGCCAGCTTTGGATTTGGCATTTAAAATTTAGCTCAAAAGGACATTTTTCTAAGGCTATAAATAAACTCACAAAAGACTGCTCTCTGTATTTAAAAATAATGCTCCAAATTGATAGCTTGGACCACACTCATGAGCAGATACATGCAGGTACACTCACACACAAATAAAGCACGATAGTTCTACTAAAAAGCAGGGTTTCTTTTACAGTATATTTGTAAAATCATACCGACTAACTCAAAACTTCTCAGTCTCTGTCTCCTAAACATTTGAGAAGGGGGCAATAGGGAAGGTAAACAATCTTATCTGTTTCTGGTACAGAGGAATGGAAAAACAGTTGGGTTCTACTTTACAAAGTGATTTCAGAATGTATTTGTTTGAAAGCCTGCAAATTGGTTGATATATACAAATTTTTGGAAAATCAAAACACCACCTCTCATTCCTGAGGTACTCTGGAAAAACTGGTGAGGTGACAAAAATATATTCATGTTGAATATATTAAAAAGTAAGGGTTTTTGTCTTTCACTTTATTAGGGAAACTGTTTTGCGTTAAAGGGTTTTCTACTGTGAGGTAAAAGAATTTAAAACGCATGTAATCTGAAACTAAATAATTAGCTGCAATCCGGCAAGCAAACATTCCACCCTCTCTTTTTTTTTTTGCTCTCCCTCATTTTTTCTCCTAACAAGCCACCCAGTTTTACTTTCTTGCCTCCTCCCATTCACTCCACCCTGTGGATCTCTGCCAAGTCGGTCCAACTTGTCCAAACAGGACATGGCTTTTGATAAGATTTTGCTCACACCCTGTACTTCAGAAAGACGAATGAAGCAACTGGGTTTTGTATGCAAATAAGGACAGGTGCAAGGTAAAGTCCAGGCAAAGTCCCTCAGTATTCTCCTATCTGAAGTCCAGTGAGGACAGCAAGCGAGAAACAACACAAACTCTACCCTTATGATCAAATACACAGCAAGGTATCCATTCCAGAAGGGAAGTTCATTTTCGTTAGAGCTCGTCACCTTGTCAGGATTGAAGACATCTCAATATTAACTTCCTGATAGGTGTACCGTTTATTGTTTCAGAGACATAATTCAGATTAAATGAAAGCTGAAAGGTACTTAAACATGTATTCTGACAATAAGGGCTTGTATAGATTATTTACTCTGGATGAAATGTGGAAAGTGGTTAAAGAATGCACCCAAGACTACACATCTGCACTGCACAGCAGCTGGAGAAGGACAACTGCAGTGCAGCTACTCCCAGCAGCTCTGCACATCTATCTTCAAGGTCCACCAACTCTGCAGACCTGTTATGAAAGGAAAGGGTGGGGTAGAGGACCAGTTTTGACTGTGCACATCCAACAACAAAGGTTCATTCTAACATAAAGCCTGTGCTCTCAATAAATACCTGGAAGAGCCGTCAGTGAGTGACTTTTGCTGTGGACAGCGAGGTGGTGGCCATACATTCTGCCCCTCTTCACTCTGCCTTAGAACACATACAGGGTTTATTTCCTCAGTCTTTGTGCCTGGGGGAAGGAAAGGAATGCTGCCCCATGTACAGTAAGTCTTTGTCTAGAAGCTTCCAGGTATGATTGTTATTGTCAGGATAATTACAGAATAATGTAATAGTATCTGCTAAATTAGCACTGCATGAGTGCCCTCTGCAAAGAACTGCAGCTCTTGCAGCACTGTTTGTATCCAGCAGCCACCATTAAGTCATGCTGCAAAAGCTCTTCAGTCCAGACACTTTGGGACTCAGACTGTTGCTTTGAAACTGTGACTTTGTGAGCCTGAAGCCAAACCTCCCCCGATACAAGGGAGAAGCAATAGTATCAGAAGATTGTCCACTGATGAAATCCAAAAGGAAAGGGAGGTTTTCTGAACCCAGGTGAGACGTAGTCTTCAGTGGAACCTTGAAAGAGAGCTTGACAGAGGAACCAGTTTCTGAGACCAATACTGCCTCAGGTACAAGAACTGTTTTCCAGAGCTAGTAACATGTTTGCTACAAGCAAACTGTACCAGTTGCTCATCAAGACCTGAGTCAGCAAAAAAGCGTTTCTAAAGCTCTGTTAACTTTAATGGGAAGTAAGCAAGTGCTTAACTGCACTTGACCCCAAAATAGCAGCAGGCAAAGAAGCCCTTCAGTTCAGCACAGCAGTCAGACTCAGACAAAGCAAGCAAGAACAGTGGAAGGAACAAAGGTCCTGACATGGTACTGTGGGAAGAGACTAGAGCAGCCAGACCATAAGGAACAGAGCAGAAGGAGAATCATGAAGAACCAGCACACCAATCTTTTATCTTCCTCCTTTCAGGACTCCAAGCAGGCTGAAAAACTTGTGGTTTTGCACAACTTGTGCATCGTAACTTCGTTGACATCATTTTGTTTGACCTAGACCTGCTTTGACATAATCATTTGTCACCTGTAGAAGACTAATCAGTATTTCCACTAAATTTCCGATAATACTGTTGCAGGCACTTTGAAGCCACCCGCCTGGAAATGGCTTCCTTGTATGTAAAAATCTTGGGCAAAACATTCTTTAAGTGCTTGTTAAGAAAATATCTTCTTTACCAAGGAAAAACTGAGCCCATGAAAACCCTGTTCAACCTTCAGTTCTATACTTTTTGAACCTAAAAGGAGGAAGAAAAGTTCTTGAGGCACCTCCATTAGACAATACTCTCCCTTATCAGGGCAGACTGCTGTCTGGTTTCCTGTCTCAAGCTACTTCTTAGAAGGAGAAACAGTCTAGTAAGGATAAAAGATCAGACTTTTGAAAACAAGTGAAGTATGTGGAATGGTATGATAATCTTTCCCTTCCAAACTGAACTTTGTTTTTTTTGTTGTGTTTTTCTTAAGAGGTTAATTTCTAAGATAATTTAAAAGGAGAAATATTAAACCTTTTTATTATGAGGGAAAAATGACAGAAAATACTGTTCTCTTATGTGAAGGGTTCTGCTATTTCAGGAAACTTGAAAAGGAGATTCAACATTTTTTATAATATGGGAAAGAAGAAAGAAAATCTAATACTAGAGAAAGGAACTATACATTTAGGAATAATAGCCTAAACAATTTATTTGAACAAGGATCTGAATACAGGGCAAATGTTGATGAAAGTCTATGTACCTATGGAAATGAAGAAAAAACCTACCAGGGAAAAGAGATGGACAGTGTAGAAGGTACAAATGTGACAGTGATCAAAGCAGCTTAGACTCTTTAAAAGTGGAAACTCTGTCACGTCTTTGTGGATCAAGTCAGTGTGTCTTGGTAAGACACACTGACTGCATGATAGGCAGTCCATGCATTTGGTTGAAGGTTTTTTCCCTTCTTAGTTAGTTCACTATTTTAAACCTGTTGGAGCTTTGTCTTTCCATTTGGCTGATCTACACTTACGCTTCCTTCCCCTGGGAGATATCACCTACGGCTACAAAACCCGCAAAGGAAGCTTCGGCATCAAGTGAATGCTTCACAGGGAAGAGTTAAATCTCTCCTAAAACCAGCTCTGCCAAACTTCATATTCTGGATTGGACGCAACTAGCCTCAGAATGAAAACACACAGATTGAATGCTGACAGCATAAAAGAACTCTAAAAGATCTCCTGTTAGCGGTGTTAATTAATATTTAAAAGTTGGCTTACAAAAATTATTATAATTTTAACTTCAGTTCTTTATTTTATAGAACTTCTGGCTACAAAAAGGTGTGAACCACAAAATTTACTGCATTTATTATACAGCAGTTTCCAATATTAAACACAGTTAAATGCAACTTTTTTCCTCTGTCATTGGGAAAAAAAAGATTAAATATTTGAAATCTCGCAAAAATTAACACTACAAGAATTAAGATATTTAAATGTGTTCCAATGGGTAAAGTCATCCACGGTGTTCTAAAATGAAAAGAAAAACAACAAAATAAAAACAACTGAGAACAAGAAATTAAAATAATCAATAACTTACCAAAACTGTGTGGCCAAATACTTCTTTCTATCTGGATTTCTGAACAGAAAACAAAAAACAGTCTGCTGTAAGTATGTACACATAATTCAATAAAAATTTTTCACATACAATTAAGCTCTGAAAGAAATTTACAGTGTGTATTTCAGATACTTCCTAAAAGACACCTGCAATGATCCCGAACAGCTAACCTTTACTATACAGAAGAGCAAGAATAGGAACTAAAAGATTACTTTAAAAATGATTGGAGGGGAAAAAAAGAGTAAAATGAAAGGGTGGAAGTATTTCTGTGTGTACAGAAACCATGTATATTCCAGCTCATAAGAGATACAGAAGAATAAACATTCCATCTCGCATTTTCTACCAGGGCACACTGAAGTTAATGCAAGTCTTTCTCGTGATTTCAATGAGCTTTGGCTTGGGTCCTTTAGCTCTTCTTCTGTCAGATCCAAAGCAACAGAAAGATTTTTATTTTTCTCAATTTCCTTTCAATTTTTCACTGTCTGCCTGCAACAGGGCAAGGGGGAAAGATAAATATAAAAACAGGAGTAAAACAACTACTTTTATGCCTCCAAAAATGCAAAATGTGGGACAGCAGTACTTATTAATGCCAAAGAAAAGTTAAGACAGCAGTACTTAATTTTCTGTATTACATCTGAGAGACAATGAATCTTCTAGTCTGTACAATGAGAAAATAAATACCTACTCCTTTTGAGATTTGGAAATACAAAGTGCTTATAGTGGGCCATTCAGGTTTCGAAAGGGCCAAAGCCAAAACCCTCCTGCAAGTACAAGCCTACAGATGTGGACTTTTTTCTCACTTATACTCTTAATACATCAGTGCAACTCTGTGACTTTAATGGAGCTATTCCAGATCAGCTGACGAGCAAGTGAGAGCAGAAAACTGACTCACAACTTTCTGGAGACTTGAGTTCAAGTTTTCAGCGAACAGAGCGAAGCTCTCCATTCACCCCCATTACTATATTGGAGTCGAGGGCGCACGTTAAAGGTTAACTCGGAAACCTCGTTATGACATAACACAGGCATCTTAAGCAATCCTGAGTGTGTAGAGACATGATAACTCATCGGGTGGGGATTGGGAGTTGAGGGGCAGTGACAAGGGGCCTGGACGAGGCTATGGAACTGCCAGAAAACAGCCTGAAACAGGAAAGAGCACCACATATGCCACTTGGAATGTGTGACGCAAACCCCAGCCTTGAAACAAAGAACAGGAAACAGCTCTGCTGGCTGCGCTGGGGAGAAAGCACAGAGAAACATTTAGGCGGCCCTCCCTGACCCTATATTCATGAGCAGCTGGAGTCTTTTAAAACAACAACAGTGGGTGGAGGTGTTTGTTCATTGGGTGTGAATGAAAACACTGTCCTTATGCAGGGGACCTGCCCTATTTACAAACAGGCTCCCTTAACATGAGGTAGCAGGAGATTTTAAGACACCACAGGTCATGAGGATTCGCTGAAACCTCTCCTTAGACCAGCTGGTTTAATACTGTATTTACAGAATGCCAGTAGCTAAACAGAGCTCCGGCTTCATGACCTCAAAGAGGCAGCGCCCAGCCTGGCAGTAAGCACCTTCTTCGCAGACAGAGTTGGGGGATGAGACCATTGCAGGAAGGGTTTGTAAAGCTTGAGGATGCTTCTGGACAGTGGCTCACTGATGGCTCAGTAATGCACCATAGCTAAGGACCAACATCACACAGTGCACCCAAGAATATTTTTCTAAGCCATCACATGCTTGGCCTTCCACATCCCTGTTTTCATATGCACTCAAACTTCATTTCAGAATCTGATTTCCCGTGGATCTACTAATTTTATTTTTGAAGAACTCAAATATACAGCTGAATAAATGAAATAAGATGAAGCAGAAGAATAGAACAGCTTGTCTAGATTTCATGCAGTAGAATAACTTCAACACTTGTTTTCCCTCAAAGCTGTGGTTTCAAATACTCTCTCTTCTCTTGGATACCTTGCATTGGTTATTTATATACCACGGGTAGGACATCTAATATTATCAAATGTGAGAATGTGTTACAGCAAATTACGTGGATGAGTACCACAGCAACACCAATGAATGCTATGGGGTTCCAGGCTGGAGTTTAATAATGAATATGGGGTGAAAACTGGCTAGTACAGCATCTACACAGCAATGTGTGGGTGTAGGTTTTATGCCAGTAGTATCAGTTCCTTACCTCTTCATACTGAATAACTGGAAATATAAGTAATTTGATGATTGTATAACATCTCTATTACCTCCGAGTCTTCAACTAATCTCACATTTACATCATTATTTATCTGACGGCTTTTGCTTTTAGCTAAACAGGTGTTGCCTAGGTCAAATGCTCAGAGTACCTAAGGGCTCCCTAGCAGCTCTGCAACCTGGAAGAAATTTTGCTTGGATTCTCAGGGAAGGGAGAAACCATTTAGCATTCTTTCCTGCCCCCACCACTTGCCCTTACCCCCAGTCTCTCTTGGGGTTTGTAATATAGCTGTAACAGGGTGCGCAGAGAAAAAAAACAACCCAGAAGTATTTGTTCACTGCTTGTGAAAAAAAGGCTACTGAAGTAACTTCAGTTTTTTTGTATTTTGATACTAGACAACATATTCTCAAAAATACAAGGTGAAAGCCAGTTTGAAATAAGTATCTTCCAGGTCAGGTGGGATTATCAAATCCAGATGTAATTCCTCTCATACAAGTACCAGCTGCTCATGTGATTATCACATCGGTGTATCTTGGAAAAGTCACTAGCCATGTAATTCTTTATTTTCAATACAGGTAATGTATATTTATGAATATTCGTTTAAATGAAACCAAGTCTTCACAGTTCTCCAATCAGCCACCCAAATTAAGCTTTTCCCAACAATTAAACCTTCAGAGTTCAGTTCCACAAACAGTGGCACTACCTGAATTTTCAAAGGTAAGTGAATAAAACACAGCAGACAGTGCAGGTACAGTATCTGAATCAAAAGGGAAGTGCACACACCAACTTTAATGAATTTTTTAATGTAACTTGTGAATGACCACTTGAGCTATTCTGAACTAGGTCTTTCTCTCAAGCTCTGGTTAGGTGCTGCGATCTCCCAGCACAGGCTCGTGTTGCTGAACCTTCCCTTGCCAGGACTTCCCTAGCTGTGCGAGGGACTCACCTGACAGTGGTCCAAAGCAAGAAACTCCTATTCCCATTTTGGTTAAAAACAAATTTAAAAACAGAAACAAAAAAAAAAAAAAGAAAGAAAAACCCAACGCATGGCATCCAGCAAAGAGAAGGTTACTTCTAACTGCACTTCGCTGCTGTGGCGTCCCACGTTTTACCTTCGCCTGCATGGCGGCCAAGTGGTGCTAATAACAATACAAGGGGCAGACTGCTGGGAGCCGATTTCATCCTTGACTTCACCGGGAGTTAAACGGGGGACGTGGCGCTGCCTATCTGCTCCGCGCTACGGGTGGGACACCGCCAGGACGCGAGCTCCTGCCCCGGCATCTTCCCCGTCGCCCGCGGAACTGAGCGAGCCTGCTGTATTTTCCACCTCGGTTTGGTCGGGCACTGTATCTCGCCCAGGATCCGACAGCACTTCAGCCTCTACCAGAAGACGCGCCTTTCCCGGCCCAGCGAGAAGCCGGGGGCTGAGGCCGCGCTGGGCGGCAGAGTAGCCCCGAGGGGCAGGCGGCCCGCGGGCCCTCCCGCTAAGGACAGGCGTGCAGCGGAGGGCGCCAGGAGAAGGCGCCCCCCCCGAACGGCCCCGCCGGCCACACAGGTGCGCTGCCCGCCCGGCGGCCCTCCGTCCCCGGCTCCCGCCGGCCGCACAGCGAGTTTCCCAGAAGCCGCGGAGGGAGTCCCGCTGTGAACCCCGCGGCGAGTCCTGCTCCCCCCTTCCCCGCAGCTGCGGCCTGACGGAGACACAGTTCCCGCTACCCCCTCAGCGCGGCTGCGGCTCCCGCGGCATCACCTTGCCGCCTCGGGCTCCGCGCCGCTCGCAGCGCCTGGAAACTTTCCTGCTCCAGCACCTCCAACCCGCAGCCGGAACAGCCCGGCCCCCGCATTACCCCCGCCCTCACACTTACGCTCGGCGGGCGGTGCAGGGCGCGCCGCGTCTCCGTCGGCTCCCGCAGCGCCGGGGGTCCCGGTAGATGGCGGGGGCTGGGGGCGCTCCGGTGGGGCCGAGGCGCAAGGCCGTCGTGTCCCGCGTCCCCGCGGCTGAGGCGCCTCGGCGGTGTCTCCGGGTCTGTGTGCGAGGAGGAGCTGCCCACTCCCGCCCTCCGCCCGCTCGCCTTCCCCCCGGGCTCCTGGCACCGGGCCGCGCTGTCACATGACGCCGGCGCCGCTCGCCCTGCCAGGCTCCCCGGGCCGGCGGGGTGAGTGCCGGTGGGAGGGTCACGGCGGGGAGCGCGGCCGGGCGTGTCCCCGCCCGCGGGGTGGAGGCTCCGGCGAGGGGCCGGGGGGGGAGTCACAGCTCACAAACAGCCGGGCACGCACTGACTGTGCTCCCGCCCTGCCTCCCGGGGGCAGACAGCTTCGCACAGACACTAATTATCCCCAGCAGCCCGCGGAGGGGAGGGGTGGGGTGGGGTGCGGGGCCGCCCCACGGACAAACCTGTCCGTCCAGCTCCTCCTCCCCGCCCGTGTGTGAGGCAGAGGCGTGCACCTGGTACCGGCCCTGCGGCACGGTGCACCCCTCCCTGCTTCCCTCCCTCCGCGTCCACCCCGGCCGACCTGCGGCTGCAGCAAAACAAC